>JBBMEF010000014.1:5530707-5561557 GCA_037832685.1 Sicyos baderoa | reverse complement strand
GACCTTTCTATTTTTTAGCTTTGTTTCCCTTGGTCTTTCTGTTTTGTTTTTTCTCTCTATCATTGTTTCTTTTGTTGCCACTATTTCCCTGTAATTTTCTTTTAGACTCTTTGTATTTGTTTTTTGTTTTTTTTTTTTTTTTTCTCATTCAATAAAGATTGTTTCCGTTTCAAAAAAAAAACTGTTTAAGTTTTGAAATCGAGATCTCAAGATTTACATATTTCAATTGCTTGGACAAAATACTTGCTTTCTGAACTATGCTGGATATTTATTTGAAAAGATTTTGTACTGTCTAGGTTTTATCTTTCAGGGGACACTCAACCAAATTTTTTATGTAATTTTCATGAAAGTGAGTAACCACCCTAGATTAACTTTACGATTACAGACCGGGTCGATACAGTTAAATCATAACTCAGAGTCATTATTTTGTAGACTAGCTTACGATATAGGTTGGTCTTCAACTACATTGTTATGAAAATGGCAATCACCAATCAATTCAGAAGCGTAAAACAGAGAGATACGAAAACGTAAAAGGAGAGAAGAGCAGAAATCAACACAGAGATTTACGTGGTTCACTAACGTTGTGTTAGGTAATCCACGGGCGGAGAGGGAAAACAGTTTATTCAGAGAGGAGCGACGGATCACAGAGTACAGAGTTTACACAAAAAAAACTAATGAAAGTCATAATCGGCTAGGGTTTAATTTCAGGCTTATATATGTGCCCCTCATTAAACCCTAATTACAGATGTGTATAAACTTAATCGGATGCGGAAACATGGATGCGAGTGCGGATGCGGACGTGCAACGTGGCAATGCGTTCACGCGACAGAATGCGGAATGCGGAATGCGGATGCACCTTATGTAAAAAAGTCCGTTCCTTATGGTGCTCCTTGCTCCTCAAGATCTAGAGGCCCATTGCGCTTTAGTGAGCCTTGGGCTTTTTAAAACACTGGACCGTCCAATTGCACTTGCTTCACCTAAAGAGGCAGTGCTAGGCAAGGCCAAGGTACCACCAAGGCCAGTGGCAGCCGTCCTGACTCCGTCATTTGCTGACCTAGGACTGGAAATCATGAAGGTCTTTGAATCTATAACCGGAGGAGCGGTAGCAATGATAGATAGTGTTTGGAGTGGTTTTGTTTCATTTTTGCTGATTTGATATTGATAGTTTCTTGTTGGGTTGCATTGTAGATATTTGGAAGTTTGGCATACTTTGGTATCCCTCCTCGAATTGTAATCACCTTTAGGTGCTCAGAGTTTTCTCCTTTTCTTTCATTCATCACTTAAATTGTTTCTTATTCAAAAAAAAAAAAAAAAAAACTTATAGAATTAATGTTCCCAAAAACACAGAAGAAAAGAAGTGTTGTTGGATATGGTAGGTGCACGTATCCAGCTAAATAGATGGCAGAAAGCAGCGGTTGCACTTGGTTCAGCAGTAGGCGCTTTGCTAGATCCGAGGCGAGCAGATTTAATAGCTGCTCTTGGAGAGACAACGGGAACGCATGCATTTGAAAGGGTACTTGAAAGGATGAAAAGAAATGCGGAAGGCAGAGTAAGCTCTTAATTCTGTAATTTTATGTCTCATATTTCCATGTTCATTTGCAAGTTTCCACTTGAATATGAAACAAATCAAATTTAATGTTCAGGCAGTGCTGTTGGAGCGGCCTCGTGTCTTATCATCAAAAGTTGGGCATGCATGGGACCTTCCATCCAACACATTTGGAGGTGCCTATGCCAATTTTATGGGTTCGAGGAACTTTTCTCCGGACGACAGGCCTCCCGTTCGGTTCATGGATAGTGAGGAACTGGAATATGTAGCCATTCGAGCTCGTGAGGTTCATGACTTCTGGCACACCCTTTTTGGTCTTCCCACCAACTTGATTGGTGAATCAGCATTGAAGGTTATTGAATTCGAGCAGATGCAGCTCCCAATGTGCATGCTGTCCGTCATGGGAGGCGCTACAAGATTCAGTGACAAACAGAGAAAGTTGTTCTTCCAACACTACTTCCCTTGGGCCATCCGTGCTGGCATGCGGTGCACAGATCTCGTGTGCATATATTATGAGCGACACTTCCACGAGGATTTGGATGACGTGCGGGCTAAATGGGGAATAATTCCTGCACCTCCATCTCCAAAACTGAACGTTGCTTCACAAGTAAGATGCTACTTTACAATTTTTCATATTTACCCTTTTGCTGCATACATGCCTGAACTGTTTGGGTTTTTAATCTCCACTTACAATAATGGGAATACCCGGTTGAGTTTTATGAGCTTTGATACCATATTAGATAACACGTGGTCACTTTCGGTTCTAAATTTCAACTACAACCTTTTGCAGGATTGATATAGTTAGACAGGATCAGTAATTTCCTGTTTACCATTTTTTGCTGCAATTTATCTGGTAATAATCTTGGTGGCACAGTTCCAGAAGCACTTGTTGTGAAATCTAGAGATGGAGCTTTGAATTTGAGGTCTAACTTCTATTGCCAAAAAATTCAACATAAACTTCTTTTTGGTCTTGTTATTTTCCTTCAATTTTGTGATTTAGATTACCATTTTTCTTCCTCCTCTCCTCTTTTGCATGAAGTGTGGTTGATAATCTAGAACTCTGTTGTTATATGTTGGGTATTGTTTTTCATCTATAGGATAGGAGAAACAAGAAAAGTAAGTAATGTAATGTCACTTCTTTATGCCGCTTTTATGCTTCTGATAATTAGTATTGGGGCTTAAAGAGAACTTAGGGTGAGTAAAGATCAGCTTCATTGCTAACTTTTGAAATTAGATTTTCAATTATTATAATCTGCGCCTCTGCGGATTATTTACTGTACTGAATTTGAGTAAGTTAAAAGAGAAAACTTCAAGCAAAAACAACGAGAGTACAGTTACTTTACTTTGAAGTAATGAGTATTACTAATAATTTAAGAGACATCATTGGAGGAGGATTTGGAAAAGATATATAAATGTGCTTTGAAAGATAAAACTTGTTTGTTGAATTTGGGAAGGATTTAAAATGAGGATTTACTAATTACTTCTAAAAACATGTTATTGTAACTACTTAAAAATAACTTCTAATTTTTATAATTAAAATTAGCTCTTTATTTTTTATCACTCATTTTTAATTATTTATTTTTAATTATTTAAAATAACTTCTTATTCTAACCACTATTTTCTTGTCATTTACTTCTTACTATTCAAAATAAATTTTTTTTTAACTACTCAAAATAATTACTCATTTTAAATCTACATCTAAACTAGCTATTGTTTCTAATTTCTCTACAAAAGAATTACATTCAAACAAGTTTTTTGTTGTAACTCACAATTTCTAACTTCTTAAATAGTTCTTCAAAATAATTTCTCAAATTAATTCTTCATCCAAACACGCCTCCAGATTGTTGTAAAGCTGCTCTCATTTGCATAAAAGCACGGCCACAAGAAATTTCAAACTGAGGTTAGACACAATGTGTTTTTAATAATAACCGTGAGATGAACGGGTACAATCCATGGTGGCCACCTACCTTGAAAATAATTTTTTAGAATTTTTTTGCATCCAAATGTTATAGTGTTAGGTGGTAATATATTTTCTAAAACGAAGTATGCGTAAGTTGGTCCCGACATTCACAAATATCAAAATGTATTATGAACTATTAAAAAAATCAGTGTTACTTTCTTATTTGGGATTGAATTCATATGATGTAAAGATCCGACCCAAAATTGGTCCTAAACTAGGTCTTTAACCAGCATGCATGACTTTAAATCTCATTTAATACGGAAACTAAAGACAGATAAAACTAAACATTCAAAAGCATTTAACATTTATTTCTTTTAGAAGAAACTATTTCAAATACATTTCAAATAAGCCTCGGCCGGAGCGTTCAACTCAAAACTACAAGATAAATCTTAAATCAGATAAGTGCTCTTAAGGGGTCTGTGCCCAACTACATGCTGAATAAAATAAATAAGACAACAACGACACTAAAGAGTGTCCACAACGGTCCCCATGATCAAACAACCTCCTCTAGTCATCTCGGTGTAGTCCCAAGTTACCTGGTGGAAAACCACAGAATAAGGGTGAGTAAACAAGTTTACTAAGTAAGAATCCCCAACCGGGGTACAGTACGATACAACTGGTCACTAGCATACAAGTATACATGCAAACAACTAACAACACAGATCAACTTACTTTGCCTTGGGTTGTCGGAACAACCCAAGAACTGATGCCAACTCGTGGTCTTACTCTGTGCCCATTAGGGTCTTACACCTTTGAGTTATCCTGTAACTCTAGAATCACTCGAGAATCTCTGATTCTCGGCCTAAGCTCAACTACTAAATCTTTAGAAGGATGTCGGGTGTACTAGTCTCAAGATCCCGAGGGAGCCTCCAGTCGGGGTATCAAGAGCGTGCGCGCACACCGCATGCTACTGGATCCAGGTAGGTGCTGGGTCTAGGGCAGCCTGCCCTGGTCCAGGTCCACATGCCTAAATGACTCGGAAGGGTGTCACTGAATCATAGGGATGCGAGACCTCGGCATCGAGCTATGTCAACATGAACCACCCATCGCTTGCGGCTAGGATCCGCTCACAGTAGGCTTACACTGCGAGTCGGTCCTGCCCAAAGGCTACAGACTTGGGCTAGGCCGGCATGATGTGAATCATGCCGGCGAACGGGGACGGGACAAGCTGTTAGGACCTCATTTTATGTGAGTATCCTAATTTGGGAAATTCCTTAATAGGGTTGTTGGAGGTCTCTTGGGGCGTATAAATAGTGTAAGGAAAGGAGAGTTGGGGGAGTCTGATTTTGAGTAGAGGCTAGGTCTGAGGACTTGGAGGAGGGATTCCGGTGGCTCTCGAATATCACCGGTTAGCTATCGTGTTTACTTATCGTTATCCGTTACTTTTACTTTGTTTTCATTTTGATACTATTAGTGATTGTAATGAAGTATATCCTGGATTATGAGTATTATCTCTGAAATATAGTGAAGTTCTATTGTTATTTCTACATTCTGGGTGTTTGGTATTATCTCGGTGAATATCTGGAAACCAGTAAGGTATTGGATACCTTACAAATTGGTATCAGAGCACGTTCGTCCTATGGCTCGGATGAAAGAAATGGCTGATGGGATGAAATTGATTTCGGAGAGAATCGACAGAATTCTAGAGGACAGTCGCATCCTAAAACAGATGATGGATGAATTGTTCGGTGAAGAGACAAGGGCGCCAGATGGGTTCAATAGTTGCTTAGTCAGCGAAGAGAGTAAAGAAGAAGATGAACCGAGTAAGAAAATGGAGGAAAAATTTGCGATAGATACCTTGATACACGAACCAGAAGAAAAAGAAGTAGAGTGTTATGAGTTAGAAGGGGAAGAAAATGAAGCTCATAAATTAGAAGAGTGTGTGAAGGATGATGAGCCCAAGATCGAAGAAGAAATGTCAAGAAGAATTGTGCAACAGAAAAGTATGGTTCCATCAGAGAAGAATTTGAAATATGAGTTGTACAAAGCGAAAGAAAAAAAAGAAATGGTAAAGAGCGAGTTGTTGAAGGATAAAGGTCATAGGAAGAAAAGGATGTGGGAAAACATCCAAGAAGATGTTGGATTGCAATACCGGAGAAGATGACTCGGAAACCAGAGGTCATGGCTGGGTTTGAAGGGATTCATCGAAATAAGGAATTTAGGAAGAAGATGTGCCCAAAACGCTGGCGATGGAAGAAGAAACATCATCCTTGGCTGGAGATTAACCGTCGAAGATGGCAGAGAACGAACTTGCAGAAGAAGACGTTGATTACGTGGGGGAAATTCGTCGAGTGGGACCACATGAGTAAGGGAGGTTGGAGGCAGAAGCATAATAAAAGAAATAAATTAAAAGGAAGATTGCAGTTGACGGCTAACCCTAATTTAAAGATAAGGAATGGTGCTGGACAATTAGGAAAATATGGGCTGTTCAAATTGTTGATAATTGGGCTTTGGAGATCAAGGTTGAATGGGCTTTATGGGCCAAGTTGCAATGAGTTAAGTCTTGTAAGACTTAAGATTAAGTACGTGAAATGTGGGCTTCAAGGTGAAAAAGAAATGGGAAAATTTGGCAAATGTCTAATTTAAGAAACTAACTCAAGTAAATGTCTACGACTTTTTTGTATTTAAATGCATGTCCATTTTTTATTTAAGAAATAAACTCTAAATAATTAAATATACAATGAACTAATATACCCCTGGACTTTAAATTAATTTAGTTTTTTATGTATTGTTACAAAAATTAAATATGAACTATTGTAACAACCATTCAAAATTTAAAGGGAATTGAAATTTAAATATGAAACAAACTTCTAACAGAATCCCAACGAATATGAAGTTTTCGTTTAGACAAAATTTTAAAACAAAAACGGATGAAAATACAAATTTTAATTTTAATTTTAATTTTTTACCTTATTATATGTACGTACGTATGAAACATACAACCCCATCTCCATGCAGCCGAAACCAGTTTTCACGTATTCAACAAAGAAACCAGTTTTACCTTTTTTTTTTTACCTTTATCATGCGACTGTACGTACTCGTATACAACCTAATAACTGGTTAACAAGAAATTGAATCGGACATTATACCTGAGTTCTTTTCAATTAAGTTGCCAGTAAATTTTGATAGGAAGACGTATGAGTCTTCTGGCATTCCCATCATGCGTTCAATGGCACGTGTGAGAGTCGGTGAACTTCCTAACCATCCAAAGGTTGCTGCCCCTATAGACAGACGCATGAATGCAGTACGTAAACTGTGACTTACTAGACTTTATGGTACTAAACTGGAAGCTTGTGCTCAGTGCGAACTTACAGAATGCTTCCTTCAAATCGTCCTTGTCTGGAAACATTGTACCTCGTGTGTCTGGACTGTACGTATCTGTACGCATATATAGTTGTGATTTCAGCTATGATGCAACAGTTGGTATTCAGCCTGTTGCCAAAGTCATTGACCATCCACAGAGCATCGCTATCTTCAATTAGATCTATAACCTTACTTTTTGGCAGACCTCAATTTGTAAATGCATAGACTTTAAATTTTGGAACCCTTCTTGAGTTCAAGTCGTGTTGATGGATAAAAAAAGTTGAGGTATCGTGCACCAATTGACCACATCAATTAGAGACACCATGCTAATTTGAGTACACATTGCTCGAGTCCCAACGTCCATCGAATGCAATGATATTATGAATTTTTTTCCATTGACAACGAGTTTTGGATCATGTGAAAGTGAGAAAAAAAATTTAAAAAAAAATGGAAGAAGAAGTGATCACCTCCAAATTGTGAAAAACACAGAGAAAAAATGAGAAAAAAATGTGTTCAATATTGAATCGTTGATCAAATGTGATCAAATATATTGATTTTTAAATATGGTAGTTGATTATTCCTAAATGAATGGGATAATTAATTGGCCAAAATTATTAATATTTTAAAAAAATCATTTTCTACAATTATTTTCCCCTTGATTCATGGGATGGTGAGTCAACCAAGTAAATTTATCTTTTTTTAATTGTTTTTCTTTAATTTTTCAGTAAATATGTGATAAGGGTAGTATAGGGAGAATTAATTTATCTCACTTCATAAATTTTAGTTTAGACATGCATATTTAAACACACCAAAAGTGTAGACAATCACTTGACATAGTTCCTAATTTTAGATATTTAATACCATTTCCCTTATTATTATTATTATTATATATATAACATTAATAAAATTTATATTAACAGTAAATTTTTTTTAAAAAAATGAGTAGTTAAATAAAAAAGGGAAATGATTAAAAGTTAGTTAGAAATTAAGAGTTATATTAATTAGTTATAAATGAATGATTAAAAATAAGTGGTTATAACTGAAAAGTTATTTTGAGTAGTTATAAAAATTTGTTTAGATATATCGATTACTTTCTTGTTTGAAAAAAATCAAAGTAATGATTATATTGATATCATAGTGTTTTTTATTACAAATTGGGGAAGATAATTACAACTCCTACAAAAAAAAAAAAAAAAAAAAAAGTATTAGTACCCTCAAATTAATGAAAATCAAATACTTATGTTAGTTGGATTTGATTTGAGTTATGGATCAAGATTATTTATTATTTTATTATTTTTTTATTTTTTTAATGTGGGTGGATGTGGTTTCTTCCTTATTGACTTCTAATGTGTGGGAGAAATCATTTATGGTTTGTTTGTTTTTTTAGTACAGTTAAAATTGAGAGACAAGGATTCGAATGACTCACTTATTTGTTATGAAAATACACATGTCGCTGAGCTATTCTTTTATATATTGTTTATGATTCGTTGCCCTATGTTTAATGAATCTTTTCTTTAAGAAAATGTTTTATGATACATAATTTGTATGCTTTTTAATTCTTCTATTTTTTGAGTGGTTTCCAATTTCAGAATACGGCGGCAATTCTTTTCTTTTTTTTTTACGAAAAATAAAAGTTAGTGGGGAGTGTGTGTATGTATAAACAAGTAATCATTATTATTTAAACAATAACAAATATAAGTTGAGGAAACGAATTCATAATCAGTGCCAACAATAATAATACTTCACCGGCATCAATATATACTCTAGTCCTTCCAATAGTTGTAATTCAAAAAAAAAAAAAAAAAACATATACAAATTCATAATCAAAAATAAAAGAAAATAAAGTTGTTTGAAAAAACTAAAGACCTCTAAATCATTAACTAAATATTGATGTCGGTTGAACTATTATTCAGTTGGCCCAAAGTGATTTTTTTATGAACTTATTATAATAATTTTTTTTATATACATAAAACTGTCTATAAATTTACGTGACAAATAAATCTTGAACTCAAGCCATCAAACATGGCCATATTTTTTATTTGGAAGCTTACTAGATTGGACCATGTGGATGTGGTATCTACCATTCAATTACATTTCTTTATTTATTAAATATAAGGTTTTATTAATAGCAAAAAAGATGGTAACCAAAATAAAACTTTTTTGGATAAAATGTCCGAATGAATTTGTACTCCATATGTTCCTCCTTCCTGTATCTCAAATAGTCTATTTTTTTGGATGACCAAATTATCTATTTGTTGGAAGGAAAAAAAAAAGTTTGTTTCTCCAAAAACTATGTTGTTTTGTGTTTATTGGATTTGGAAAATTGGTTTGTTTGAGAATACACATCTCTCATTTTTAGAAATATTTTCTGATTTCTTAGCTTAATTTTTTCTTCTTAATTATATTATTATATATTTTTATTCTCTTTTCCTTTTTGGTTGGAAAACTTTAATTCATTTATTTATTAACTAATAAAAAGAGTAAAGAGAAATCATAAAGTTCAGATGTAGACTAATAATGAACAAAGAGCAATAACATGATTAATGAACTTGAAATTTAGATTTATGAAACCACAAAAACACTTGGATGGGTTGAAATTGTTAATATATGGATAAGATATACCCACGTGATAAGTTAATAGGACACCCATTTGGATGGAATTGAAATGGGATTTGTGCATTTAACCTTATTTTATATTAATAAAAGAAAGAGGGAGAGATTAAATACTCCAACTCCCCACTTCTGTCGGTTTCCACCAACCGACATGTAGGAATTTCCAAGTCCCCTCACTCCTCCCTCGTTGACGTTCACACTTGCCTAAACCAAAACCAAACTCTACTAATCGACACATCCAAACACAACCTCCTCATGCTAATCCAATATTAATTGTCAACTGTCAATTCGGAAAAACTATCAAGTTGCTTATAATAATCTAACTCATATTTGTCTCATCGTTAATTATAGTTGGTGGTTACATAAACTTGCGTGTTTATTTATCTAAATTTGTGTACTCATTATATTATTTTTGTTACCTCCTCAAATAACGTAACCCTTGTTAGAATAACCTGCCTCGTAAATACTGTTTATTATCATAATCGTCCGTCTATCATATCTAAATTGGTGCCCCAAACACAACTCAAGTGTATGAACGGTCGAGATTGGACAGCAAGTATTTACAAGTCTTTAATTTAAGCTATATTCCTTTTTATTTTAAACTCAAAAGTGAGTTACTACAGAAAGTAACTATAAGTACATTGTTGAAGGATGGAAACATTAATTAAGAAAAAAAATATCAAAATTAGAAAAGAACCAAAATAACATGAATAAAACTGATCAAACACAGCATAACAAAAAAATCATAAAACAACGCTAAAAATTGCTTTAACAGAACTACAGGCACTCAACTAATTGAAAACATCAAATCAAAAGAAACAGAAATGATCATACGTCAGTTCTCAAGGTGAAGGATAAAACAATGGCTTTAACAGAACTGCTGGCGATAACCTGTCTAAGAACGCAATAAAGAAGATAGCTCAACTGTTTTCCTTACAATTATCTCCTCATCCATACATTGGTGAGCTCTTAAACATGTTTCGAGCACCACAGTAGTCGAACGTCTGGGCTGGGCTTCGATGTGCTCCGCTTGAGCTACTACGTTCGAGGTGACTGCAGAAACAAATTTTTCAATCGACCTCTAATTGCACTCTCAGTCCTACAGTGTATTTTGATACCACAATCCAAAGACAATTTAATATTGCCCCGGGATTTGGAGGAGTTGGGTCACCAAAAAAAAAAAAAAAAAAAAAAAAAAAACAGGAATTCAGCAGTATCTATGAATATGATTTTTTTTTTTTTTCTTAAAAAACATTCAACAAAAACCAGACTACTAATTTGACATCTCTATACAGTGGATGCACAAGCAGTGTTATTTTGCCACAACCACCATTACAAGAATTCACTCAAATGTACCGAGGTGGCTGTGCATTAGATTTTTTTTATTGGAAATCGAAACTTCGCTGCACTATATCCAAAGTAATCACCGCCCATCCTTTGGCCAGGCAGCGGGAGAGAGAAAGAATAAAGACGCGGGAGGTATCTACAAATTAATGTCATAAGTGGATCTCGAATCTGAACTTTGAGGGGAGCATGCCTTCAAAGCCCAAGCCTTTGACTACCAGTCTTGTGCCTCAAGCATGCAATTAGCCAACTCAAAGCAGAGTCTCTAAGCTCGAGATACAAAAAAGCAACAAAGGTAACCTACTTTAACAAAGAGAAAGGAAGGAAAGAAGGAAAACAAATGGTCCAACTTACAAAACACTTGATTTCTCACAGGGTCCAGAGGAGATCATGCTACAAAACAGGACTTGCTAGTGAGGAAAAAGTCCCCAACCCTATTACATTTGATTGCCTAGGTAACTCAGGAAAAATATTAAATCCTAAGTGGCTGGGATGACTTGAATCTATTCACTATAACTTTTTTGTTATTTACATGACTGTCTAAACAAGGATGTTCCCGATACCTAAAATCTCCTGATGAAAAATAAACAGGGTAAATCTCAAAGTCCCTGATCAATCATCCTCCATTTATGAGCAAACAATGTCTAAGTTTCGTGCACAAATACATAAAAACAAGATAATATAACCAATGTTTTAAAATTTTGAACGATCATAGGTTGAAACTAGGGGAATCAAAAGGTTAAGCATTCAATCTACAAATAACCACGTACCTAAGAATTAATTTCATACAAGTTTCTTTAATATCCAGAAATTCACTGATATCAAAAAACAATTATCAAATTTTGGTATAAAAGGTAAGGTAAATAGCTAATTACCTCTAAACTCAGCTTAAATACCAGCAGTTGCACATAAATAGCCATAGAGAAGCCTCCAAATCACGAATGGACAGAGTCTGCGAATGTTGCATGTGATCTCATTCTCCACCAAACTTTAAAAACTGAGATGCATACAGTTAGAGGAAGATAATCCAGTATACACGATAAGGTAGCCAGGAGAAGGAAATCTAAACCTTGGAAACCCAATCACCAAACCAACACAGATTTTTATCTTTTTATACTCGCCTAATCAACATGTATTGATTACCTACCTAAGAACGAATTTCTCCAAAGTTGCTTGACAACCAAATATTGTAGGGTCAAGTAATTTGTTTCGTGAAAATAGTCGAGGTACACGTAGGCTTACCCGAATAGTCACGAATATATATACATTAAATGAATAAATAACTATTGCCACTAGTGAAGTATCGATCAATCTAATTTTCACGTATAGCATCTTCAGATAATTGTAAGGAACAGATAACAGAATAGCAAACAAAACAAGTTAACTCAAAACACGTTCTTAAGGTTTTATTTAAATACTAACTGCCATCTGCCCATAATTTACAAGAAAAACGGTTACAACCAGCACTGCTTTAGCCAAATTTCACAGTACTACAAATACTTGGCAAGTTCCTTCAATTGGTAGTCTGCCCATTTTCGACACCGAGACCATATAAAACGCCTGCGTATTTATGTGTAGATCCATTGAAAAAAGTATCCCTTAACTTCCTGAAAGTACAGGCAGTAAGGAGGCTATCGGATCCTGCTTGATGGCAGACTCCAATCCTCTCCACTTCTAATAACTCTGCAAGCTTGCTCAACCCACCATGGAAACTGTTGCAAAACTTCATCAAATGCTTAACATCATACACCATTGGGAAATACATATTGATCAAATCAAAGAATCCAGCCTGAGTCACCGGTAAGCTTCGACAAGTCAACAATTTCAACAAGTAGCCAAAATCATACCCACTGTGAAACGTGACCCAGTAAACATTATCGTTCAACACAATTCCAGATGACATTAGAAGCTCGCCGAATCGATTGACATCGATACCTTCGTCGTTGTTCTTCTGAAAATCAATACCACACTGGCTCAAAAGCTCAATCGAATCGCTAGCAAAAATATCCTCACTAATGTTAAACTCCCGGAAATTGAACTGCCAAATGCAAAACTTATCCGTTCCACAAGTTGGGAGATTCCCATTCTCGTCGGAAAACGTAAGCCCCAGCTGAATCAACTTCAGCGTGTCAACATTATCCTTGAGGGTTTGGTAATTATATTCATTGATATTCTTAAACGAACCGACCGGGCGAACCACCACGCCGGGGAACTCCGTATCCATGGCAATATAGTGAAATCGGTCAACAATCTCACGCATTAGATCGAACTCTTCCTCCAAATTATGATTCCACACCTCGCGAATATGAATCGACTCACCTTTCGGCAAAATCGGCATCCCTCGAAGATCGCAACGGGAACCAACAAAATGGAAAAACAAGAACAACCCACCGTAAAACGAAACGAAAACAAATCCCTCGGCCCTGGAAACCTGAAGCGGGCCGTGAGAATACAAAGGAGATTAGGGAAAATCTCCCGAGATCTGAACGATCTCAAAGAAAACAACAAATCCTGAACGAAAAAAAGCAAAACAGGGTGAGGACAGAACCCTAGAAGATAAAGAGCGGGGAACGAGGAAAAGGGGGAAACGGATCTGACCTTGGAAACCTAAAATTGAAACGTGACAAAGATAGATTTCGATGCAGATTTAGAAGAAATTTTGAGCTTCGCCGTCGCCGGCGTCGTCGTCGTCGAAGAAGAAGAAGAACCGTTTGTAGGTTTAGGAAGGAGAGGCGAAGCTTGCCCTTCAACTCTCCCTAAAAAAAAATTGTTCCTCGCCTCGCCCCTATGGATTAGGATTTAGATCGATGAAACGCTGTCGTTTTACTACTCTTTTTTTTTTTTTTTTTTTTTTTTTTTAATCTCTGTATTTTCGTAGTAAATATTTTTTGTTTATTTGGTTCTGAAACCAATCCTTATCCATGGGATCTTGACCAAATCTATTTGTTTTTTGTTCTAAAGTTAGAGAACTCTTTTTCACTTTTTCATTCGTCAAAAAATAATAATTCTCATTCTTTCAAAACTTGTACTCAAAATATTGGATAGTTATTTACATCAAGGTAGAAACAATTAATATCAACCTTTTTAATTCTTATGATAGATTCAAGAAATATTGTATTTTTTAAAAATCTATATATGTTTTTTTTTAATCAAATATTATAAATTTAAATCATGAAAGATGTGCTCCTTTTATAATTCAGCCACAATTATAGTATGTTGTAAGTGCATTTGATGTTTTTTCTTTATCCCTTTATTTTTCAAATAAATATATATTTATTGGTAAAATTATCTATGCACATTTGTAGATTTTTTCCAAGCAAATTTAATTATTTTAAATTACTATCCAAAAAAAAAGGGAAAAGTTGCCGTGGGGAACCCGATCTCCGTTGGTGCTCCACGAAAAATGCCCGCCTCGGTTTCCAAGAAAAGAAATTAGGCTTTTTGAGGAGAGAAAAAAAGTAATTTCTCGACCATACCTCGTGCACATCTCTATTATAAAACATATGTTTGTGAGATTTATTTTATGCCCGACCACATTATACCCTAGTCGAAGATATCGGTAATGTTTAACTTTTTTTGTGAAATTTTTTAGTTTTTGAGTCAACAAACTTTGACAGACATTTATTATAGAGATGAACCGAAAAAATATGAACCAATTTAAAAAAAAAAAAAAGTTGAATTCAGTTGCTATAATATATAATATATGATTTGATAAAAAATACGTAGATTTTGTCGGTGAGTTTTATGTTTCTTCTCAGAACATGTTGGAGCATGGTACGCTTAAGTGGACTTGTCCTTATAAGCTTAAAGCCCAAAGATATGTTTGGGTTTCCCACATTTAAGTGTGGGCTTCTTCACAAATATATTGTTCAATGAGAATTTTGGAATGGTTTGTTCATATTCATAATTATTTATAGACTATTTTACATCCATGATAATAAAAAAAAAAAAAAGGACAAAATATTTATAATAAGAAATACAATTAATTTCAAAAAATATATATTATATATATAAGGAATACAATTCAATCAATCATAAATTTCATTTTATCCCTTAGTTATATTTTGATTAAAAAATCATGTGCTATAAATAAATTATTTTTAAAATTATGGTGCAAATATAATGCAACAGTAGAATGTGTTGTTGAAGATAAATTTTATATCATTTATAAATGATTTTTTTTAAATACAAGATGCGAGAAGACTACAAACCAAAATATTATTAATCCACCAACTCTTTCGATTTTACATATGAATTTTTAAATGTATATATGTGGCATTTTAAATAAGGGTTTGTAGTTGGAACAAGATTTCTTTCTCTTTTTTAACATTAAATCTATGTGGGAACTTCAAAACAACTGGGTTAGAAACTTAGAATGACTATATATCTCAACTTTGCATAATAAATGTTGTAATTATCGAGAGGTTTGTAATTTAAATCTAATAATCATCAAGTATGTATTTTGTTTTGTAGACTAAATTAGTTGTAATTGACATGCATATATGATAGTTGTAGACTTGAATAACAATAGTATCATTAGTAGATTATTATTATTATTTTTTTTTTTAAAGAATCCTCCTTCCTTGTGCTTCTCTCCAAATACATATAACCACATCTTTTGAAGGTTAATGTTTGAGTCTGGAAAATGGATTAGAGGTGTTTTGAAAAAGAAAAAAAAAAAAAAAAAAAAAAAAAAGAAAACAACATAAACCTAAAGTAAGATAGCTTAATTTCCCTTTTAGGGGTTTTTGCATGAATAAACCAAATTAAAAAAATATTTAGGCAAAAAGATATATATATATATATATATTTAATAATCATAGTTAAATATATGGTATAAGTAATATTTTTTATATGGTATAATTAATATTAATATATTAATTATACTGTATGATGAATATTACTTATATTGTATATTTGACTATAGATGTCAAATATTTTCAAATTTGCCTTAATCTGTAATTATTTTGTGAAATTAGACTATCCAGCACAATTTCCCTTTTATTTATTTATTTTGACAGAAACATATTATTAAAATGGGTCTTATTTTAAAAAAATTCTTAGGGTTGAAATATTGAAGAAGGAAAAATATTGCAAGAATGATAATTATTTCTTTTATATACATTAATATTTGAGATGTGTGAAGCGTATAAAAAAAATTATATTTGAAATGTGTGAAGCGTATAATTATGTTTTAACTTTATAAAATAATATATTTTTTTTTAGAAACAATAATATAGTTTATTAATGATTATGTCGAGGATAATTGTAAAGATTAGAATGAATATTGATATAATAATTTAATATATATATGTACTAAAAAAAATACAATAATTTAATATATATTGATAAAATGATTTAATAATATATATATCTGGATAAAATGATAATATATAGGAAATTTGTACTGTATAGCAAATTTCCTACTCTACATTAGAATTATAGAATTTTTTTAAAATATTGCAAATATAGCAATTTTTTTATAGACTCTACCAAACATTATTAATGGAGTCTATAAATCTGATTTTGCTATATTTACAAATATTTTTAAAAAATTGTTATTTATGCAATTTTTTTTGCCTTAATGTAATATACACGCAAATTCCTCTAATATATATGTTATTTATGATTACACAAATTTTTATTAAAGATTTCAAAAAAAATAAATTATATATATATATATATATAGTAGTTAGGATTTTAAAATTTATACAAAGATTATTTATTAATATATAATCTTAATTTAAATCCTGTAAAAAAAATCTTAATTTAAAAATTTAAAATTAAAAAATAATAATTAAATGTTGTTTTTAAATTAAAATTAAATAAAGAAAAAATATATAGATAAATAAAAGAAATTGCACAAAATCGTCTGAGATGCCCAAAATATTTACCAAAATATATTTTTAAAATTTCCTTGAAAAGAAAGACATTGATGTAAGCCATAACAAAATCATCCTAGTTAGTAATTTGGGTACATTAGCATATACCCAACCTGTAAAATGAAGAAACAAATATGTATCTCTAATTATTTCCAGAAAAATGACAAATACAAATTAGATTATAAATGGGAGAAACAAGCAGCTTATTCAATTTTCATTTCATTTAATTAAAACACTGTGACGATTTCCTTCTTCATTGACGGAATTAGAGAAATTAATGGGATTTGTTGAATGCCTCCTTGTAAATTGGAGATGGGGAATCCAAAGGGGCGCCGTGGAATCGGGCGTTGCCGGTGGGACAGTGGAATTATAGATTCACTGTCAAAAAATTAAAATTCAAAATAAATAAATAAATTATGGATTCAAATCTGAGACAAACGGTTGTTAAATTAAAAAATAATAATAATAATAAAACATCTTATTCTGTGAACATATGATTAATGGGCATGAGCATGTGCAACCCATTTCTGTGTCTGTCACTCTCTAACAAAGGATTAGGTACAATTATTTTTCAGAATAGGAAGTCACCCAATATGCCATATAAATTATAAATAATATCACCATAAAATATGGATCCAACAACAATTACCAACACCATAAACCCCAAATCCCTTTTGGGGGAGGTGGAAACTCTATTACAGCTCAGAATTGCAGGTAACAAGAAATTAAACAATGAACTAATAAGTTTTGAGTATGCCCTTTTGAGGTCCAGTTTGGCTGCTGAGTACCTTCTCAAGTTCCCAAGTTTGAACCTTCTTCCTCATGGTTTCAAGCTGTCTGTAAATACCAAAAGACAATACAAGTATGAACAAAGATGTATATTTTCTCAGATCTCAGAGTTTACATAACAATGGCAGAGATTCCTGGTATTTGTTTGAAACTTCTACTTTTATTGTTCCAGTTGCAGATCAAATGGGCAGTTGGTAATATTACTAGGATTTGACAGCTGAAACTAGAATAAGCATTTGCAACAAAAATAAGATGCATGTCTCTTTCAAAATTGCAGCAAATGCATTGAATCTCATCATGTGAGGCAACCAAGTGAGAATTTCAAATTGAAGCTTTTATACAATGCCTCACCTGATGGGCAGAAGATTCCATTTAGCTTTGCATTGATAACATGGGTCAGCTTGTTGGTGGTAACAACTACACATCAACCAATACCATGAGTTAGGTTAAAGGTGATAACTTAGATACCTGAAGAAATATTACCAGTGTGTAAAATCACCCAGGCTCTTACGCTTTCCACAACGATTTTCCAAGCCAGAGATGCACCTTGAATTCGTGCATGAATGAAAAGAAATGTGTCAATGAACTTCGTCCCCACTATGTACGTGGAGGCACCCACACCTATCCCAATACTTGGACGTGAGAGACAACAAGAGATTTTACAATTCAGCTCACTAATCCAGTAGGGAGCATACCCAAACCTCTACTAACAAGCCGCTCTTTTGGGGACAAACCATGTTATGTCATCTAGTAAGAAGATAAGAGAAGGCTCTTTCTCACTGCTGGTATTGTTGGTTGCAGAGTCACCAAGTGTTCTACCTTCTATGGGAAGAGGATGAAAGAAACTGCACATTACTACAAGACAATCAAATAGAAACAGCAACTCAAAATCAGAGACCAAAAAAGTGTCCAATATGACAGAAAACTGATCTAACTATAAGAGCGAGACAAGCTGATGGATCCTATCAGATTCCAAACTAATCTATCTAACAACTATCAGTGCATCCACAGAGACAAGGCTAAATAGTCACATCATCAGGGCAAGAGAAAGAAATCGAAAAACTTGGGAATTCAAATATCCGAGTCAGTCGAAGAAATATACTCTATTATCAACAATGTGTAGCAATCCAAGCCCCTTTGTTGGAGCCTTGCATGTTCGATATAACCCGAAAGAAACATGTAGCAGTATAGCATCACAAAACAAGTGAAAACTTATAAAGATTTTTTCTTATTGAAACACTAACTGCCATAATTTACAAGAAACCACAAGCTGCATACAACAGTCGGGGGTTTCCATTACAGAGCAGGAAAGCTGAAAAACAGTTACAATCATCATCAATGCTTTAGTCAAATTGTACAAAGATAACTAAAAGTCTCACACTTCTACAAATGCTGGGCAATTCTCTTCAATTAGTAGTAGTAGTAGGCTATTCTTTGTCGACGCCGAGACCATATAAAACACCTGCATACTTCTCTGTAGATCCATTGAAAAAGATATCCCTCAATTTCTGATAAGTACGTGCAGTAAGTAAACTATCTGATCCTGCTTGGTGACAAACTCCAATCCTCTCAACATCTAATAACTCAGCAAGTTTGTTCAATCCACCATAGAGACCATTGCAAAACTTCATCAAATGCTTGATATCATAAAGCACCGGGAAATAGATATTGATCAACTCGAAAAACCCCTCCTGCGTATCCGGCAAGGCCCGGCAAGTCAGCAACTTCACCAAGTAACCAAAATCATGCCCACTGTGGAACGTAACCCAGCTAACATCATTGTTCAACACAACCCCAGACGACATTAGAAGCTCCCCAAATCGAATCACATCAATACCCTTTTCACTATTCTTCTTAAAATCAATCCCACACTGACGGAGAAGCTCAATGGAATCACTAGCATAAATATCATCAACAATGTCGAACTCGCGGAAATTAAACTGCCAAACGCAGAACTTATCCGTCCCACAAGTGGGAAGGTTTTCATTGGCGTCGCAGAACGTAAGACCCAACTGAATCAACTTCAAGGTGTCGACATTAGCCTTGAGAGTATGGTAGTTCAAGTCGTTGATGTTGTCGAACGAAGCGAGCGGCCGGAGCACCACGCCGGGAAACTCAGTGTCCATAGCTATGTAACGAAACTCATCAACAATCTCACGAATAAGCGCAAACTCCTCCTCCAAATTAGCGTCCCAAACCTCACGAATATGAACCATATCGCGTTTGGGCAAAATCGACATCCCTCCAGAACAGATCTAGAAGATGGGTCGTCACCAAAGCAAGCAAAGGGGCCGAATCTGGGCAGATCTGGAGGAATCTGAGGAGATCGAGTAAAGAGTAAATAGAACCCTAGAAAAAGAAAGTGGGGAAGCCAGATCTGACCTTGAGAGGCGGAATTGGAGGGCTGGAATGGCAGATCCAGAGGAAGGGAGCAGTGGGTTTTGAGCTTGGTGGAAATGGCGATGAAGGTTGAGGGTCAACGGAGAAGACGAAGAGGAGGCGGAGAAGCAGAGACAAGAGGGTTTGAGAACTGGGCTCAGACCTTTCCCTAAAACATTGCTCTCTCTAAGACGGTGAATGGTACACGACGACGAATCACGTTAATCCGACGTCGTTTTCACTTTCCCAATACGACGCCGTTTCACTGTTGCTCTTTTTTATTTATTCCAAGTTCAATATTGGCGTGCCTCGCTTTCCCTTTTATCCTACTTTTCTTTTTTCTTTTTCTGTAATATAATTTTTTTAATATAATATTATATAGTGTTGCGTTACAAATTAATTTGAGAGTACGATAACTTTTCTATACTATTGGTAAATATGTAGCTATGGAAATTATGCTTTAAGTTAGTTTTATTTTGAGATGCAGCTTTTTTTTTCACAAAAAAAATGTTTTTTTAGCGATCCTAATTTAGGGTGGCTATGATATCATGATAAACTGTGAGAAAAGCTTGAACCTTGTGAGATGTAGCTTTTATTTATTTATTTTTAAAAAAAAATCTTTTGAAATTTAGTCTTTTATTTAGTTTTAATCTTTTGTTTTTTTTTTTGTTTGTTGATTGTTGAAATTAAGTATTAAAACAAGTTGGAAATACATCCAATCTTAAAATAGAAAATTTACTATCAACAACTATTTTATCAGATCTGAACGTTGGTAAATAATATAAATAAATAAATAAACACTTTGTATAACAATCTTTACACAATAAATATATATATATATATATATATATATAGGCCAAGACATTACTTAAATATTTCTTTAAAAATATATTATTTAAATATTAATGTTTATTATATAGTTTAATATGAATAGCGTTTTATTTTATTTTAATTTATCAAAAAAATGATAAGATGCTCTATATTGAACTATATTATTATAGAGATCATGTCTATATTTTTTTATAATAAACTCTCAAATCTCACTCTCAAAGCATCCTTCACTGTTTAGATTAGCATCAAATCAAATTTGTTTGAATCACACCCAATAAAACTTACTTTCCTTTTGATATGTTCCTAAACAAAATCTTGCTCACCTTTCTTTCTGGAAAAAAAAAAAACAAAATTGTAAATTGAATTAGACATTAAATTCCTAATTTATAATCCAGTTATAATTAATGTTTGGATTTTTTTTGTTTGTTCAATGATTATTTTTTTCTCATTCATCAATTTTTTTTTTAATGATGGTGAGTTGAGCTTAACTCTCCTATATTAAAAAGTATCGAAATATTTGAAGGATCATTTTCATAGTTCATACCTCAACCAATAATATATTTATTAGAAACCGTTAAACGTGCACTTTTGCTATATTGTGTTTCTCCAAATGTTGGCCTCGTCCTCTTCCTTCGTTTTGGTAATTTTATAACCAAATTTGTTTGCACGTAATTTTGAAGTTGGCTAGTAGGGGTTAGGGACACCTCCATGACCTAGAAGAATTAAGCACACACACTAGGAGGCATATACATTTAGCTTACAACAACAACAACTCCTAAAGGGTGACGACTACTCATTTATTTGCCGCGAGTGTCGTCGGAGTATCGACCATTTAGATGGAACTTGTAGACCAAACACTAAGAGAATGTACGTAAGTAATAAGATTATCCACATGGATGACCTAGTGGGAGATATATAAACTCGTTATAGCACTTTAAAAAAATGTTTGTCCTTAGAAATGTTATAAGTAATAAAGGTTGAAATTTGCAAGTTCGTGTATGCATTTCTAAGCATCTCCAATCATGTCAACCGTTATGGAAAATATTAAAATAATAAACCATTCATCAAACAAAGCCAAACAGATTAAAATCAACACACCAATTGTTGATTTTATAGTGACTTTAGAGATTAATCATATGTCCAATAATATATATATATATATATATATATATATATATATATATGGATACCACCCAACTCTAAGAGGTGTTTGGATGATCATTTGGGAGGAGTTAATAGAGAATTTAAAACAATAACTTCTTTGACTGTTGTTATATTTATGACTTTTTCACCAATATTTTTATTTTCAACACTTTTATTTTTCATTATAATACGTTATTCTATTTTTTTTTTTAAATAGTTATAATACTTTATTTAAGCTATGAATTATACTTTATATTTAAAAAGTTATGATAGTATGTAAATAAGAATAAATTATAATTAATGAAAATATATTCATAACAAAATTTAAATAAAAAATAAAATTTATTATGAAATTACAATTAATTTTAAATTATGAAATATACTTTCAAAATATAGAATTAATTATAAAATTATAGTTAATTTTAAATCCTGAAAAATATGTTTTTACAAAAAATTATTATATAATACAAATAACTTTCAATTAATTAGTTGAAGAAAAAATATTAGGTAGATAAAAAAAATGATAAAAAATTGATAAATAAAAATAAAATTGATTATAAAAGTATTATTAATTTAAATTACAAAATATATCATACTACTTAAAGTGGGTTGAGGAAAAAATTATTTTTGGACGGTTTTACCCCTTCCGTCACACTCTAAATTACAAATATACCATTTATTTAAAGTATTTAAATTATTAAAAAAAATTATATCCTAAGATTTGGCCACGTTTCTTTTTTTTTTAACCATCAAAATTAAACTTAAAATTGACAGATAAAAAAAATAATATTTTGAAATTAAAAGTTAAAGATATCAATATGATCTTTTAAAATTAACTAAATCGAAATTATATTAAAAATATTTAGAGGCAACAAAGTTTTTTTGTAATAAGGTCGTACAAGATAGCAGTAAAGTTATATTATTTTTGGCATAATATATATATATATGTGTTTAAGTTTAGTATGTTTATCATTTTATCAAGTAATTGTATAAATTTATTTTAATAAAATTGAATATGTTTAAGTACATAGCATTTTTTTTTTCATTATTTTCTCTTATTTTATTATAAGGATGCTTATTAAATTTTTAGTTCAAAATTTTTGTGTTATTTTAAATTTTATTCTTGTAATCATAAAAGTGTTGAAAAAATAAATTTAAAATTTAAAATTTAAAGAGACAAATAAACAAAATTTAAAATAAAAATGAGTTATTTTAAGACCAACAATTCGCTAGATATTCAATTGTTATCGGACAACAAAACTAGAAGCCTTGTAAGCAAAACTTTAGTCCAAAATACTCAGCCCAAGCTTGTTGGAAAAAGAAGTTAGCCACAAGAAGCCCAAATCAGGGAACGCTCAACAGATTTTTGAGCAATAGTGAACCTAATAATGGTTCATCGGGTTATGCGAACTTAAACTATTCTCATATACCTTTTGATCATATAATATTTCAATGTTAAAGAAAATTAATATGAAATTAATTTATTGTAGATTGGACTCTCAATTCATCGAATTATTCTTGACAACTAAACCAACTTCCTCCCTTCCATACAATAAATGCTCCTAAGTCTGTTCGAGCTCAGTTCTCCCTAGATTTTTGTTTATAAATTTTGAATATCTCCCAATTCTACTTGACAATGTTAACTATTTCAAAGAGAATGTGCATATTAAATTTTTGTTTATTTTTTGAAAGCATGATTATGTATGTATATTATTGTAGATCAGAAGTTCGTTCTTGGGATGTCCCATCCACGTTTCGATGTCTAGAAATAAAGTGCCTAAAATAATACAATAATTTTTGTTTGATCCTAAAAATAATACAAATAGAAAATGAAAAAAAGAGGAAACACTTTTTGACAGCCAAGCCTAGTCTATGTCTCTCAGTATTTATTCTTCGTGTTCCAATCAGATCCGTCCACGCAAGCGAAACGGGTTCCATAAAAGACGGGTCAGGTGAGACCCGCTCCGATTGGATTGTCTCACGCAGATGATTGAGGTGGACTTTTTGACCCGCACACTGTACAATTATAACTACAAGTACAATTATAACTACAAGTACAATTTAACATTATATTTCAATTTTTTTTTTTTTTAGATTACAACACAATTGGGGTAGGGGAAATTCAAACTCGAAATCTCTAAGTGGTGAGCATTAATGCTGGTAGAGCTGTTCATCGGTCGGTCGGTGTCGGTTAATGGCGAAAATCGACACCGAAACCGACATGTCGGTTAGACAAAAAACGTGACCGAATTTTTTTTTTTTTTTAAATTTCGATCGGTCGGTGAAGGCGGTCGGTTAAATCGGTTAAGTCGGTTAATATTTTTTTAATTAAAAAAAAAATCTTCAATTTATATATATTTTAAAAGATATTTTTACACAATAAAAAATGTAAATATTAAATGGGTTTGGATAATGGACATGGGATTGGGCTTATATGCATGTCAATATAAAATTTCTCAATATATAATTAATATCAAAATTCGGTCGGTCGGTCGGAGTTTTTTGAAATTAATTAACCGACCGACCGTCAGTTTTTAAAGGCTATTAATCGACACCGACCGACTACGGTTGAAAATCGACCGACCGACCCAAAAACGATCGGTTTCGGTCGGTCGAATCGATTTTCGGATAATGTATGAACACCCCTAAATGCTGGTTGAGTTATTATTCTGTTCGCAACATTATATTTTGAATTGAAGTCCTATTAGACATAAAATCCATTTCTATAATTGTATTTGATATATATGAGTATAACTAATTGAAATTCTGTTCAAAAAAAAAAAAAAAAAATTTAAGTGCCCTTTTACTATAATTTTATATTAAAAAGCTCTTAAAAAAAAACAAATAAATCTTAAATGTGACCATGAGTAAATAGACATAAAATTGAAAGTTTAAGAACTTTTTGACATGTTCTAAATTTAAGATACATTTAATAATTTATTTTCAAGTTCACCAACTTCAAATTCAAACATTAAGGCCCCGTTTGATAATCATTTGGTTTTTTGTTTTTGGTTTTTCAAATTTAAGTCTATTCTCTCTCAAATTTACTACAATGTGCTTCATCATTTCTACCATTTATCTATCTTTCTTTAAGAAAGTAGGAGAATACTAACTAACTTTTAAAAACAAAAACAAACTTTGGGAAGCTACTTTTTTTTGTTTTTAAAAGTTGGTTGGTCTTCCCTTACTTTCTTAAGAAAAGATGTATACATGGTATAAATGATAAAACAAATTGTAGGAAATTTGAGAGAAAATAGGCTTAAATTTGAAAAACCAAAAATAATAAACCAAATGGTTATCAAACGAGGCCTTATATAAGTCAATTGAGCTATACTATTTATACTAATGTTGGTTTAAGAGACCAACTTATAAGCCAAGAGACTAAACTTACAAGTTTAACTATTTTCCCCCTTCTTACAAGGTCTACCTAATATGCCGAATTTCAACAAATTCACATGCAATTTAATCGGCAAAGGAATCATTAGGTCTTTATTATTATTATTTAATTCAATGCATAATAAGGTGGAGAAACTCCAACTCGTAACATTTTAGATACCAAGTATATTAAAATCTGTTGACTTTATAAAAGTATAAGGTTCGAGTATTTTGAACTTTTGTTGTACTAGAAATAATAATTTCATCTAATAGTGTTTGAGGTAAGGTGATATATATATAATCGAGTAATACTTACCTATACGTGCATGTGTAAGGTGAATATATTTATTGTCCATGTAGCACAATTATTATTTATTGTCTATGTGACACAACTATTTATCACACATTGAAACATAAAATTAATAAAATATTAAAAAACTAAATAAACATGTAGTAAATAGTAGTGCCACATGGACAATAAATATAGAGAAAAACTCCTCTACACATGGATGTGTAGAGGAGCTCTACATTTGTCCTATGTGGCACCCTTTGATGTCACACAAATTTATGCAATAATTGAAAACATTAAAAAATAAAAATATTTGTGTGGCACTAAAGGGTGTCACATAGAATAAATGTAGAGTTCCTCTACACATTCATGTGTAGAAGAGTTTTTCTCATAAATATATCCATCCTATGTGTAAGTAAGTATTACTCGAGATTAAATTGAAAAAAGAAATAAAAAAGAAATGTGAATACACATATGAATCAAAATTGAATATATATTTTTTAGAATCAACTAAAATTGTTTTTTTATGCATAGATAAACTAAAAAAAAAACATACGAAGTCATATATTAATCTAAAAAAGAATAAGAAGAATATTATATTAATCTAAGCACGTAACCAAATATATTTTCAAAGAAAAAATGATTTAAAAAGAAGAATATTATATTTTCCGAGGGTTAAAACGAAAAGAACAGAAGACACGTTGTGAAATCAATTAGATTATTATTTTCCTTTTTAATTATTTTTCATTTCAGAAGGGCAAAAAAACCCACGCAGCACTAAATAAAAAAAAAAAAAAAGACATTCTCCCAGTCATATATAAAGAAACAGAGAAAGAAAATCACCGGGCTCTGTTTCTTTCAGTCGAGTGATTGCAGGATTTCCAAGGACGAAGAAGAAGAACAACAACAACAAGAAGACGATTCTTCTGAGACTCATGTTTTGGATTATTCCCCCACCGATTTCTGCTTCAGCTTCTGGATTTTGTTGCTTTGCAATGTAATGCGCTGTAAGAATCGGTTGCAGGGTTATGGCCAAGTGTCATCCGAACCGCGCCGGATCAGTTGCAGTCGAACGCATCGCCGGCGGCAATGCAGCTACTCGGCAGTTCCGATTCTGTTTGGCGTTTTCCGGAGCTGCATTCCGCCGGAGAAGCTTCAACGCTGAGCCGAGTACGGGGAACAGATCGGCTTCGGTTCCTAGGGTTTTGAAGGAGGAGATGCGGCTGAGGGATCAGAAAGTGGCTGAAGGGAGATCGAAGAAGCTTGCGGATCTTATGGCGGAGTCGGTGGTGCCGGAAACTGAAGCGGAGACGAGGAAGAAGGAGGAGGCGTTGGAGGAGTTGAAACGGACGGTGAAGGATTTGGAGGTTGAGGATTTGGTGCGGCGGAGAGCGGCGGCGGGCAATGTGAGGCTTGTGGCGAAGGAGGATTTGGTTGTGCGAGGGACGCTTGCTCTTCTCGGAGCCATTCCTCCTCTCGTTGCGATGCTTGATTTGGAAGACGAACAATCTCAGATCGCTGCGCTTTACGCGTTGCTTAACCTTGGAATCGGCAACAATGCGTTAGTTCTTTATCTTTAAGCTTTGATTTCTCTGTTCACTGTTATGAACATTTCTTAAATCGTTTTCCGTATGATACTCAGTTCATATATCTATCTGTTTCTGTCAATGTCTTTTCTGATTTTTGGTTTCTTGAGAGGTCATTTCTTCCACTTTTCGCTTTCGTTTCAAAATCAAAATGCAAAATCATATGAACAGTCTCTTTAATCATTTATTCAACTCATTTATTCTATGATTGTTCGTAGCTTCCTCGTCTTCCTTGTTATACAGTTACTCTGGAACTGGAACGGGCTAAATACCCTAGTTGTCTGTCGACTTAATTTTTGTATCGAGGAAATTCTTATCAGTTACAAACACGATCTTGTTCAACACTATTGCAGGAACAAGGCAGCAATTGTGAAAGTGGGGGTCATCCACAAAATGCTAAAGCTCATTAGATCAGAGAGCGTGCCAAACTCATCGGTTACAGAGGCAGTAATTGCTAACTTCCTCGGCTTGAGCGCACTGGACTCGAACAAGCCGGTAATTGGTTCGTCCGGCGCAATTCCCTTCTTAGTCAAATCCCTACAGAACACTGACTGTAAAATTAGCAACCAGGCACGGCAGGATGCTCTGAGGGCGCTCTTCAATCTGTCAATTCTAGCATCGAATGTCTCGATCGTATTAGAAACGGGCTTAATCCCATTTCTTCTCAAGATGTTGGGAGACATGGAAGTGAGTGAAAGGATCCTTTCGATTTTAAGCAACGTGGTATCGACCCCAGAAGGTCGGCGAGCAATAAGCTTGGTTCCAGATTCATTCCCAATATTGGTTGATGTTTTGAACTGGACAGATTCACCTGGGTGCCAAGAAAAGGCTTCCTATGTTCTAATGGTGATGGCGCACAAGCTATATGGTGAAAGACAGACAATGGTAGAAGCAGGCCTTGTGTCTGCTTCTCTTGAGTTAACACTCTTGGGTACAGCATTGGCTCAGAAGAGGGCTTCCAGAATTTTGGAGTGCTTGAGATATGATAAAGGGAAGCAAGTTTCTGAAAGTTTTGGTGGGAATGTAAGTGCAGCAGTGTCTGCTCCCATTATTGGCACTTCATCTTCTTCAAATTGTAATTTAGATTCCAAAATCTGTGTGGAAGAATCTGAAGAAGCAATGAGTGCTGAGAAAAAAGCAGTGAAGCAATTAGTCCAACAGAGTCTGCAGCACAACATGAGGAAAATTGTGAAGAGGGCCAATTTGCCTCAAGATTTTGTTCCTTCTGAGCATTTTAAGTCGCTTACAACAAGTTCGACCTCGAAAAGCCTACCATTTTAAGTTTTAACATATCCAGATAGTCATGTCCATGGTAGATCTAAAGCTAGTGTTATTAGTGGGAAGAAATAAACCAGAGTCCTCTTTTCAAGTAAATTAAGTGTGTAGTTTTTTTGTTGTGTAAAAATAAAAAGGACCTACCTCTGCTTCCAAGTTCAACCAAATCCAGTGTCAAATGCTTATCTTGCCTGGCGGTGGCAATTATCTGAAGATAGAAAATTCATGTGGTTGTTTTCACTCGGAGGCATTCCGCTACTGAAGATCCCGCATTGAAAAGGTGAGAATGTCTTCTAGCATTTATAAAATAGATGATTTATACTATTCATTACCTATTAATTTTGAGATGAAACTTCATACTAATCTAATACTCATAATAACGGTCATGGACTGCATTCGATAAGTGGGTCACGTTAGACCCACGAGTACAATGCAGCCTACACACAATGACAACTTTTTCAAATGTAATGTAATCATATACTTTTCTTTTGCTGACCTGTTGAAAGAAGTGTCGGTCACTTTCACATGCTTTATAACATCATGAATAGTTTCGAACTTTTCATAGTATGAATTCATAGAAGTTTTTCTTGGCATGTCCATCTATAAAATCTTTTGCTGTTGGGATTAAATAAGTAAAGAACTGGAGATGTGCCATTAATTTTTTAACCACCCCCTTATAAATTGTCTCCTCCAACATGTAGTGAAGTGAAGAGAATTGGTCCCATTGGTCCAATTGGTCCTATACTTAAATTAATATCTTTTTCTTATACATTTTCAGCTAACTGTGCACAGATCTGGAGCTAGAGCTTGCTGAGCTGTTTTTTTGCAGAGGCATAATAATGGCCAAGGCATGTCTTTAACAAGAGGTATTGTTTGTAAATATAGAATTGGGTGAATTCATTGTGTGCTCTAAGTTTATTTTCCAGTAGTGTGCTATTAAATTAGAGTTGCAGGTCTGTCTTATCCTTTTGCTATGCCTCTGTATATATTTTTCATGTGTTGGCTTTGTAGATAACTTTTAATTATGTCAAAATATGAGACATTTTGTCAACTTTAATGCCCTATCTCATTTTCTACTATGAACAGTTTGTGAAACCTTCAACACCTTGTGTTTTGATTCATACCCAGTTGTCAGATGAAATTGGTGGCTGTTTTTGTGATCAATTTCTAGTTAGTGGTGGTCAATATGTCAAAGCCAGTTAGTCCCCAAGGGGAGGTGCAGTTCTCCCTGCAATTGGTTGAAGACTTGGGCTTTGAAGGTGTGCTCCCTTCAAGATCCCAGGTTCGGGACTCACCCGTGACATTAATTTGTAGACACTTCTCGTGTCTTCATTTCTTCGATGTCTCCCGGTGTCTGGGCTTGGGACGGGGATGGTTTCCCTTATTTTAGAAAATATATATCAAAGCCTGTTGGGTTGATCTGCTAGTGGGGTCTGCTTGAGTTAATGCCATTGAGTTCCATTTTTTCCCTATGTAGCTGTGGAACATAGTGCTATAAAATATTTGATGTGGTAATGGAAATTGTAAATGTGTGAAAATTTTCATATTCTGTATTTATGGGAGTATTAAAAGGAAAAAGGAAAAAACAAAATGACTTTGTCTTTCAAAATTGGTGGAAATGTAGATTAAACTAGTAGAAATTTCAAATCTATTGGACTTTCCTATATGAATCTGATAAGAAATGATGCAAACTAAATGTCAGCTCAATTATTTATTGAGGTTCATCTGTGTTGCTAAAGGAGACAACAAAATTTATGATGATTGTAATAGTTGTTGACTGTTTTTGTTGGCTAATGAACAATAGTTCTACCATTTTTTTCTATATTCAACTATTAGTCCTTTTTTTTTTTTAAAAAAAAAAACTATTGATATAAGGAAATGATTTTCCTAGTCAAATCTTTTCACCATAAAAAACTAACATAGTGATTGAGAGGGTTTAGGTAATTAAACATTATGGATTCAATTCATAAATATTCGTTGTATATCGGGGATTAAACTATGGCCTCCTCTCTTTAGTAACTCTTTTATATGGTTTTGCTTGACATCTAAAATTTGTTAAGTTCTTATTGACACAAATGGAAATCATAGGGTATAGGCAGGGATACCAACAGCTAAAAGCTATTCCTCAAAAAGGACCAAAAATTAAAGTGTCTTTAACTCTCATTTGTTTGTATGAAGCATCCTTTCTAAATCATAGACAGGTTACATCCATTTATTGCTTAATGAATGAATTTAGTTTTTTTTTGAAGGAAAAAACTATCTTCATTAACCCACAATAACAATACAGCCTATTCTCTTCCATCGACCACACACTGGTCCTTCTCCACAGATTGGAGTGTGACCACACCAATAAGAAAAATCATAGATGAAACTAAGCCAACATAGAAAATAGATCTCTCGTGCTTTAGTTTGGATCGGTTTGAAGTAAAACTCCAAAAATAAAGATCCAAAAACTACCAAATCTCTTAAAACCGAGATTTTACCAAATACTTTGGGGGATAATCGGTCATCCATCTCCATGACTAAAGAGCAGGA
>JBBMEF010000014.1:5513148-5529299 GCA_037832685.1 Sicyos baderoa | reverse complement strand
AAAACCAACTTTTAAGTGTGAGAAGCCCTAATGGGCTTTTAGGTTGGGCTTCACAATATGTGAATATAACCCAACAATATAGTGTTTATTCACAACAACAATATATACATAACTAAATTCTCAGCTGTTTTTCCAAGATTTATTTTAAAAGATTTATTTTAAGTACTATAGTGGCCACTAAAACATTACTACTTCCATCACTTTATTCTAGATTGAAAGTGGAGAGAGTTTACTAAGTGGAGAGGTATGGCAACCATGAAACTTTTTTCTCTCTTTGAATAAAGTGTGGCAATTATATTTATGAACTTTGAGTAAAGGGTGTGACAGTAGGGCAATGCATTTGATTTTTTAAAGTGAAGAGAATAATAAAATGAAGTAACTTTAAAACTTAAATTACAAAATTGATCACTAGTAAATTTTCAATTAGATAAGTTTGAGTTTAGTGCCCATTGATGTACTACCAAAAAAGTGCCCATGACTTTGGGCTATAATTAAAATTAAAGGCAGGTGACATTGTGGAAGATGAGATGTATATGATTTGAGAGACAAAGCAACCCTTTTAAGCACCTGAACTGCTTTCCATTATTTCTCATGACATCAACAATTAATAAAGTTTTCCCTTCTCATCTTGAAGAAGCACCAACCAAGTTTTCACCTCTTTTGCTTATCTTCTCATTTTCATCCTATTATATATATATAAGGAGGTATCATCTCTCATCGTATGACAATTGTCTCATATTAGAGAGACAAATATTTTTCAACACATTTATAAGAGATGAATTATTTTCTCAATTGATTTTGAAGTGAAACTTCATATTATATAATAATAAATGCTATCAGAATATGAGTGAATAACTCATTCATATACAAAATATAACAAAAATAAAAAATCTATTAGGGAACTATGGTCTCCTCTAGCTCCCTCCGCACTGGCTTCATCATCTGCGCCCAAAGTAAAAATATGTTTGTTGAGAGTAATCTTAGACTAATGAAAAATTATTAGTCTTCCGGGTTGAGAATAGAGAAAAACCTCATAACAACATCTATTAAGTAAATGAGTTAACTATTTCATCATCGATTAGTCTTGAGATACTAACCATATTTAATAATTTTCAAAACTCACAATAAATGAATAAATATATTTATTTATTTTTAAATTGTTAAAAATCAATATCAGCTAAACATAACTTCATGAAAATCGAATGAGTTAGTGGTGCAGTAAACAAGTTCAACACTAGCGTCACGGGTTCGATTCTTAAAATTGGTATTTGTAATCCCTCCCCCAAATTATACTAAAAAAACATAACTTCATGAAAGCAATGAGTAGGGAAATAACAATAAATAATCCATTCGATATATATAATTCATATACCCATAAATTGTGAGAAAAGCATAAAACTTTATGATTTTCCATTAAGTTTCCACAAATATTTTTAGTACATGAAATACCAAATCTCAAAAAATCTCCTAACAAATACGATATGATATCTAATAAATATCCTATCAAATTACAGATAATATATAATAATATTCAAATGTTAAATTTAACATATCTTTGAGAATATCCTAATGGTATTTATTCTTAACATATACACATATCAATTATTGTATGGGGTGACTCTTCTCAATAAATTATAATTTGCATCCATAATTATTAATATGTTAATTTTTTATAGAGGGACTATTAATTTCAATTAGATAAGAGTCAAATATCAATTTTCAAAATCAAATTCATGATCGTAATATTAAACTGAATTACTATCGAACAATAAAACTAATGAACAATTCTTTTGGTGTTAATCCAAACATAAAATTAGTTGAAACATATATACTCTATGGAAGCTCAATCCTTACCTCACTTCTTGAACTCTGTAACAAAAATATCATGCGAAAAAATAATTTAGTTGATCATTTTATTATAATATTTATAGTCGATGGACTATTAATAGTATCTTCTTAACCCTTTGTCATCTTCCTCAAAAAAAGAAAAAGGAAAAAAAAAAAAAAAAAAAACCTTTGTCATGCTTTCGTCATATATATTTTATATAAATCAAGACATAATATTCAAACGTGTGATCACATACTAAGGTCAAAATGAGCACAGCCCATCTTGACATGTAACATCAATTCACATATCAAATAGATTAAATCCTTCCTATTTCAAACATTTTTTTAACTAGAAAATATATATACTAGACATATTTGTATTGAACTAAAAATAAAATAAATAAACGTATTTGTACTTTTATTTTTAGTACAATAAGAAGTTTGGAGGCTAGAAGGACATATTTCAAATTTGTAATCTATACATTCAAGATATTAGTCGATCTATGTTCACTCTCACTTACTTAAATTATTAGTTTGGTAAATTAGTTATTTAATTATAGATTTATATCTTTAACCAACACTTTCAACACAAAACATTTCAATTTCTCTAGCTCTAGTTTCTCATACACCAAACACACAATACCTACTTAACCATAATATAAAATGTTTTAAAAGTGTTTATCGATAATATATGTTATTACGATGACCTACAAAACCCCTACAATCTTTCTTATTAATGATGATCGTAAACTCTAAAAATATACCATTTAGATCATCTTAAAGTGAATTTTGTTAACAATGTTTGGTTGAGGTGAGATTCTCAACTATTCAAAACAAAAAATGTGAGATCTATATGTACTTTACAAAATGTTATTTTTGTACATCAACATAAACATAGTTCCACGGTTTAAATACGGTTAAAATATAAACCTTCTCCACCTTTTGTCGAATGCTTAAGAAAATTTTAAATATTGAAAGGAATGATGTCGGGATGATTTCATTGTTTTGTGGCAATTCAGTTTAACATCATAGTCAAAAGTTATTTGACTCTAATTTATTTGAAAGGAATGATATTGTGATGGTTTCATTCGTAGGATTTGTGTCCATCCTCAAACAATTCACACTAAACAAAAACTTAGCCTCCAAGCCCAAATCATCAATTAATTGGGCTGTTTTCTAAGCGTTCAACATTTGTTTCATTTTTTATAGGTAAGAAAGGAATTATGACCATTTTTTATGTGACTTTGGTATTGTTTTTGTTGGTGAGCAGAGTTTGGGGGTTATAAAAGGAAGCTATCTCACATGCAAAATATACAATTTAAATACCAACGTTCGTAATTTCAATAGCTAATTTAAATGCCAATTTCAAAATATAAGACAACACAACTTTTTCCGTTTGTAGAATGCCAAAACAGATTCATTGCCTCGACTGAATTTATATTTTTTAGACTATCTGTGATAATCATTTGGTTTATTATTTTTTGTTTTTAAAATTTATACTTATTTTTAATCATATATCTACGTATTTTATTTTTCCTACAATGTATCTAACATTAATTAATAAGATATGTGAATACTAATCAAATTTTAAAAATAAAAATAATTTTTTAAAAGTTACTTTTTTCTTCTTCTAAATTTTAGTTTAGTTTTTACAAATATAATTAATATTTAGATATATATAAAAAAAAAGTATTTGATAAACTAATTGTTGTAGGTTTGAATTTCAAAAACAAAAAATAAAAAACAAAATAATTATCAAATGGAGTCTTAATTTACAAAATCACAAAATTGAAAGCTTAAAAGTGTAACACCTGCCAACTTGTTAAGGCTTATCTTATTGCATACTTTGCAATACAACGTGACGTTAATAATGTACGACAGAGATAATGTGGTATTAGTCAAATATAATTATTTATTAATTTTTATTTATATGACATATTATTATCCTCATATGTTGGTAAGTATATATAATATACATTTTAGAAGGTGTTTAGATGTGTAATTGTAGAGTGATTATAAATGATAGGTGATTTCTAGTGATTAGAAATTTAAGTTTTAATAATAATTTGTTTGGATGTAGTTATTTGTAGAATAATTGTAGTTAACATTTCGTTTGGATGATAATTTTTGTAGAGGAGTCACAAATGACATCATTTGAATATAATTATAAATGCGCAATTATTTTGAGAAGTTATAAATAAATGATTATAAATTAATGATTATCTTGAGATGTGGTTTAAATAAAAGTTATAAAAAATCATTTATAATAGTTTGTTAATGATGTCAAGCAAATACCTTCTAAAATGAGTAAGTTTTTGCTCTTATATTAATTCAAAATTATTTATATAATATATTAGTTTGTGATTTAATTAAACAATCTCAAAGTTTAGAGGTTTGCCCTTAATTCCACTCTATTATACTGATTTAAACACTGGATTACTAACTCTTAATTTCTTTAAATCATGGATTCTTACCGATTTATTTACCTTTAATCAATATACATGATATTTTGAACAGTTGATGCTGTTTGGGGGTCATTGGTCAAGCAAACAACTGGACAGAAGTTTTATATTGTGAATGAGAATATAGAAAGTGTCCTAAGATTTGGAAGATTATTCAATAATATTTATAAAATATTTGATTTATTTTCATCATAAACTTCAGGGCGATATCAGGTTTCATATTAGTATTTAGTCTTAAATTATGATCCGATCAAAGCGGCTTAAAACCTAAGCGGAAACTTGATTAAAAAATTTGAATTTGACCAAAGCAGGTAAACTTAAGTGGGTAGTATAACATATTGAAGATACTCACCTTTAATTTGTGTCCCCGTCAAAAAAGTGATGAGTATTATTATCTATTTATCCTACTATTGTCCTATACTAAAAAAGTTGAGAGTATTTATAACATTTATAAGATACGTAAATTATTCCATTTATCATCCATTAATTTTAAAATTTTGATATAATATTTTCATATCAAATATTGTATGTTCATGGTTATGTAGTTGTAATTCAATTCAAATATCCCCAAATTTCTATTAAATGGGGTTAATGATACAATGATTTTATTATTTGATTGTAAATCAATTCAACATCAATGTCACTGCCCGGACATGTACTAAAAAAAACATCCCCAAATTCCAAATGATTATTTAATTAATTTTTGTGGAACCTATTTATTTGAATTGAAAAAAAAGAGATGGGATATTAAATTGAAGAGGCGTGAAGCGTGGAGAGTGGCAGTTTGTTTTAAATATAAACAGTTGAAAAGAAAGTGAGAAATTTCATTTTTCGCAGCAAAACATTTCGAAACACTCGTTTTTGTTTTTCTCTTAATTTTTTCCCTCTCTGAGAAAAAAGAAAACCCTAGCTCCTCCTCTCTCTTTCACCGTCCTCTTCTTCAAGCTTCCCTCCCATTTCAATCCGATTTCGCCCCATTCCCATCCGATTCGGCGCATTTCCCCGCTTCCATGGACTTCAATTGAACTCAGCCCTTCGCGCTTCGAAGGATCTGGGAGCTCAAGCTGCAAACCGAGCAACAATGGCGTCTTCCGACAAGGATGTCGAAGAACAGCTTTTCGAAGCTGGCAATAAGATTGTCGACCCCCCGACTTCACTTGAAGAACTTCTCTCCCTCCTCGACGTAAGCCCTTGCGTTTTTCTTCGCTATTATGCTCGTTTGCAGGCTCTTCTGTTTGTTAATTTCGGAGTTATTCGAGTGATTTTGTGTTTTCCAATCGTTTACCCTTTATGGTGACGTTTTATGCTCGATTGGTTTTCCCATTACAATTTGTTGTGTTCCCGTTTTGTTTGATTGTCCTTTGTTGCCCTCTATTTTCCCTGTAATCCAAGTTCCTGACTTTTTGCCACGTTTGAGAGCCGCGCTTAAGATAATGCCTGCATGTTATTAACCCCAATTCTAATGAATTTGCTTGAATTAATCAGTTGTCTTCCATTTTGTCATTGCTTAAATTAAGATAATCCGTGCGTGTTCTTATGGGGCTGATTTCTGGTTGAGAGCTTACATTTTGTTCTAAGCTCATTGAGGAGAGTATTTCCAGTCACGGTTTGCGCATTAGTTCTTCGATAGAAGTCTCTTAATCCCCCTCTTTTTTTGTTTACATCTGAAGGTTTTGATTTCTAGTAGCACAAGTTAATTTAGAAGATAACTTAAAGTACTTCGGTTCAACTGGAGTCTGGAATACTGTGAGGTAGGTTGTTACCATCAATCTGATAGCTGGTAGTAGTAAGAGAATCACTTTCGGTGGCATGGAAAGTAATGCGAATGTTTGAAATTTGTCATAGAGAGAAATGATTGAGTTTATTGTCTTTTCCAGGATGTTTAGGCACGTGCATAATGGGTCCTAATGTAATGAGAGTTCATGATTTGTTAACCAGTCAGGCCGGTAACTTTAAGTATCTCTTATAAGTTAAAACTGAATTTTAAACCTGTTTCTGACATTGATTCTGTTAACTGTAAATTTTTCATGATTAGTGAGGTATTTTCCCACCTTTTTTATATTGTCTTCTGCTCATGTAATTACTCTCCCTCTTCACTATGTGGATTTTAATTTTCGTGGTTATGATAGGTAGCGCTTTGCTTTTTTTTTTTGCCCCCCTTCACAATAACCTGCCTGATTGCAGATAATCGAGAGTTTGCTGAAAAAGGTCGAACAATCTCCTTCAAAATCAATGCAAAGTGCTCTTGCTCCATCACTGAAAGCACTGGTTTCTGATCCGCTTCTAAGGCATTCAGATATTGATGTCAAAGTTGCAGTTGCTGCATGCATTAGTGAAATAACTAGAATCTCTGCACCCGATGCCCCTTATAGTGATGATCAAATGAAGGTAGTTATAATTTAGAAAAATAATCTTGTGTATACAATGCCAATTTTCCTCTTATAAAATTTATTTCTAAAGAGTTGGATATATGTTCAGGAGGTATTTCATCTTATAGTATCATCCTTTGAAAATCTCTGTGACATTTCGAGTCGATCATATGCAAAGAGGGAATCCATTCTTGAAACCGTAGCAAAGGTCAGGTCATGTGTGGTCATGCTGGATTTGGAGTGTGATGGATTGATCATTGAGATGTTTCAACAGTTCCTCAAGACGATAAGGTATCATACTAGATTTTATTTTTTAAATCAAATTCCTTTTAAACTTTCACTCATAAAAAGCACAATTGTGACATATATTAATTTTTCCACAAATTAAGTTATTTCTTGAACACAAATTAAGTTATTTCTTAAGCTCACGTGCAAATTTCAGCTTCGACTTTTACTTCTTTGGTTGTTGTTTATTAGTTTTAGTTGGTTGTTTATTTCTTCATTAAGTATACCTTCTGGCTTTATTTGAATTGGTCTGAATACAACTTCTATAAATTAGAAACCCTTCACATTGCAACCTAGAATTCTCATCTTCTAAGTTCTATCTATATTCCTGGTTGTTCCTTATTGCTACTAGTTTTGTGCTAGGGTACCGATACAAATATTGCAACCTAGAATTCTCATCTTCTAACAATATATATATATATATATATATTTACTTTTCAGTGACCATATTGCATTAAGGGAAATAGAAAAGATAACACGATAAATTGTCACTTGTCGGCCTTTTGTCACATCTGGTGGTTTGTTCTATCTTCTGATCTTCTTTGGTGTCATTGTCACACAAGGCTACATCGATACTCATCTCTATATCATTGGTGCTAGGCTTGTATTCATAAGTGTTTTCTTTGGTTTTGCAGCTTTCTTGGCCTGTATAGCTGGCATCTTCTCCCCTTTCTCTTCTCTTACATTCTCTCCCTATTTTTATCTTCTTTGTAAACTCTTTCAAATATCAATGAAATAGTTTGTTTCCAAAAAAAAGGAGAAAAGTTTTGTTTCCTATTAAAAAGAAACTTCTATAAAAAAGGTCTGTTGTATATTTTCAACACTTTTTTTAGTTTTTTTACGGAATGGAGTTCCTTTGGTTCTTTCATCTAGATGCTTGGCTGAATTAAAATATGTTCATGTATTTGTAGAATGGGTTCTTTAAATCCAACATGGGCCCCTGGCTTAATGGTCAAATAAAGGCCTTGTAAATCGTAAAGTTCTTAGAGGTTATGAGCTCATTTCATGGTGGCCTCTTTCCTAAGAATTGATTTCTTATGCAACCAAATTAGTAGGTAAGATTGTTGTCCCGTTAGAATAGTCGAGGTGTGTGTAAATTTGCCAGACACTCACATATATAAAAAAAGATCGGATTGTTTGAATATTATTTTGTAATATGTTGTAGGAGCTAGGAGGTTAAGCGCAAGTTCATAAGTTCTGACATTCTAACACTGATTTGGCCTTAATTTTTGGCTAAACAGACCACCAAAGAATTGTAATTTAATCTCTGATTTGATCTTATTTATTTTGCGTTCAAATACTACACCACTCGGGTTTTGTTTTGTTTATTTTGTTGTTGAACTAAAAAAAACATTTATTCAATTTAGGTCTAAAATTTTCCTTCTTTTTTAATAAGATAGAATTTTCCTTCTAAACCCTAGAACTTACCTTCTAATAGTTTGCTTCTACTTCTTCTCAGTAGTTTAGTAGAACGTTGTTGTTGTTGTTGTTATTTTTTTTTTTTTTTTTTTTTTTTTTTTTTTTTTTCTTTCTTTTCCCGTGTTCTTTTTCTGATTAGTTTCGTAAAACTTAGAAGGCTTTCTTTTTCCTGGATTGGAAGTTCTCTTTTTTGAAATTTATTGTCCAATATGTTGATAAGTTTATTAATAGTATTCCTCATCCAGAGATTATCACCCAGAGAATGTATTTTCGTCAATGAAGACAATTATGAGCCTTGTTTTTGAAGAAAGTGAAGATATATCTATAGAGCTCCTCTCTCCTATCTTAGATAGTGTCAAGGACAGTGAGGTAATGATCTTTGAGTTGTTATTTGTTCCCTTATTTTTTTAATTTTTTATTCACCTTTAAACCGTCTGTTGTATCTTATGGTATCATTTTCAGGAAATTCTACCCATTTCTCGGAAGTTAGGAGAGAGAGTTCTTGATAGCTGTTCTACTAAGCTCAAACCTTATTTGGTTCAAGCTGTAAAAACCTTGGGAATTTCTTTTGATGATTACAGTGATGTTGTTGCTTCCATATGCCAAGATCATTCTGGCTCTCTTGAGCCAAGTAATCTTCATGATGCTGGTGAAAATATGGTATGTTCTTTCTTAAGGTTGGGGTGCCATTCGAGTCTTGCTCTAAAAGTACATCCCCTTTGCCGCCCACCTCCTAATGTTGAGTATTGTACAAATGAGATTTTATATCTGCCATCTCTTGGTATTTTAATGCCATATTCTTTCCTAGTTTTGTTGTATGAAGTATTTCTTCCCTTTTTAGTGGCAGCTCTTTATAATTTATGCATGCAACTCATACCGAGTAAAAATGATATGATATCTATCAGGTTGAAGAGAAACCCACAGAAGTGGCCACACCTGAAAGAGTTGACACAGCCATAGTTAAGAGTAATGGAGTTGCACAGGAGGGTGAAGATGGCTCCGTCTCTAATTTGGAGAACAAGAAGGAAGATCAAGGTGGTCAGGAGTGCAATGAGGTAAAATCACCCAAAAGTTCTGAACCTGCTAATTTGGGCTCTGAGAAGGCTAGCATCGTGAAGGAAAGATCTGAAAAGACCTCTAGGAAAAGAGGTAGAAAAACTAATCAATCCTTGAAATCTACAGAAGTTCCCCATGTTGATGATGCCCAGAAAGGATCTGAAAGTCAGCTTGAAAATGAAGGTCATAGTGAACATCCTGATTCTACTCCTGGGGACCAGTCTGCTGAAAATTTGCTTTCAACAAATGAGGCCGATGCCAAGCCTTCTTCACCCAAGGCCATGGAGATCGACTCTACAAATGTCGCTTCACCTTCACTTAGTGGCAGCGTTCCTGATCAGTGTAACAATAAGTCTGGACAGGGAAATAAGGCTGGACAGGCAAAAAAGAAAGGCAACTCAACTAAAGAGGTGGCATCATCTGCAGAAGTTTTTAAAAAAAATTCTGATGGAATGAATGACTCCGGAGCAAAGGTTGATTCATATGCTGAAGATAAGGCTTCTGCTGGGGTTTCTGATGATACTAAAATTGCATCTGAAGACGCAGCAGAAAGGGAAAGTGACACTAACAGTGATTCTGAGGCTAAGCCATTGAAGCAGTCTGCTGCTAGGAAGGGAGATGGAGCCAGTAAGAGTGGTGGTGGATCCTCAAAACAATCGGAGGCTAAGAGAAAGAAGGGATCGGGAAAATCTATTACTGGAAAAACTGTAAAAAAGTTATCAAGCGATGATGATAAAAAGGTGATTAGAGTTGTGTTCAAACTATGTTTGGCTTAGTGATAAAATCTTATCCCCATTGATGCATTATTACTTGTGGTTATTCTTCTAGGAAACAACACCTGTGGTGAAACCCACCTCGAAAACTGCCAAAGACGAGAAGATCTTGACCAAGACTACACCACCAGCTTCCAAGAGGAAACGAACTCCTAGCAAAGAAAAAGTATTTTCTGAGCTTATTAGTTCCATGCCATTTTTTATAACAAGTTTCCACCTGCTTTAAGAAAATAAATTAACACAGTAATGTTGCTATGATTGCATGGATATAAATTTTGTTTTCTCAAGATAATTTGTTGGGAGGCTGGCTTGTGCTCTTAAGAAGTTATTATTGCATCAAGTTGTTCTTCATGTCTGCTTTTATTGCCATCAATGCATTGTAGTTAGTGTGTTCTACTTCTAATTGAATTCAATTTGTGTATGTTTAAATTTATTAAATATACAAGTATGACCGACTCCTTTATCTTTCTTATTAGAGGTCAGGACAATAGTTCATTGGTTTTTACTGTGTTTGTTTGTGCAGTTGTGAAGCATTTTATGAGGATACTCAAACCATTGCTTGCTTCTTGTTGACATATCGTCTAAACTATCCAAATGTCTTTGTTTTGAATTTATGAAACTTAAAGGATACATAACCAATTAACCAAAAAGAGAATAAACGTTAAGAAATAATGTATATTTGAACTTCGTCATTTGCTATACTGCAAACCTATCCTGGTTTTCGATACTACTGCCTCATTTTTGTATATGATCTTTAAGCAACACTGTTGATTGACTCATCATGCTCATCTTTGATGTGTTGAAAACTTAAATCTCATTTCACATACTGTTATTTTTCAGGAGTCTGAGACCAAGGATTCTGATGAAACTTTGGTTGGTTCGAAGATAAAAGTGTGGTGGCCAAAAGATCGCATGTAAGTACCAATGATTTCTCCTTCAATTCTCTTAGGTTTCTTTGATGTATGATTGGTATCATAATATAATAAGCTTAATTTGTGATGCACACATGCATGCTACATGAAGAAGTAAAACTTTCCTAACATTTATGCACATTAGCACCTCGATTAATTTGTGTGTTATTTAAAGTTAGAACCTGGAATTAAAGTTTATTTGTAAAGCTTACAATCATGCGGATTTAGTTTGTTTTGATAAAGCCCTTGGGAAGAGATCTTTGATTTGGAGTTGTGTTTTGATGGTGAAATATTGCTCATCAACGACAAACAGCAAGGTCAAGTAGAGGATTCTAGAAAGTTTAATTGCATTCTTTTCATGTTTGAGCTTATTTTGGGTCTTAAGATTATTACTGAGTGCAGTCCTTGGCATTAGTTGTGAGTTTTCTAAGCTGAACTCTTCTGCCTCTCTTGTTGGATGTGAGGTGGATTCTTTTTCTTCATCCTACATTGGGCTTCCTTTAGGCCACAACCCTACGTGTGTTTTCTTCTTGGATTTCTGAAAAGAGGGGGGATTTCTTGAAATTGCCCAAACACATGTTTTTTTGAGATTGGCAGCTAAAGAAAAGCAAGCTTTGCCATTCCATACTGTATGTTTTTATGTTATGAGTTCTTTTTAGTTTGAAGAATTTCTCTATTCTTTGGTTAATTGAAAGACGAATTCCTTTTACGTCCACATATTTTTCATTAGTACTTCTGGTATATTATTATGATTGGAGAATGGCAGCTCGCAAACTATGTATCCTGTTGGTTGCTTGGTTCCGTTAATATTTTCATTTGTCCAGAGTAAATCAATTATGATGGACTATTAGTTTCTGGTTATTTGTTGTGTGATATCTTCTATTGGCTGCAGGTTTTATTCCGGTGTTGTCCATTCTTTTGATCCTGAAAAAAGGAAGCACAAGGTAAGATTTCACTTGTGGAATCTTAGGTTTTGTTTGTTTGTTCGTTTGTTGGTTTGCTTGCTTGTTGTTTTTTTTTATCATGGGATGCATGCTTTTTAGTGCAACTGTGTGTGTGTTATATGTAAACATAGGTTTCTGGTACTTTACAAGGGTCATTCTATGCAGGTTTTGTACACGGATGGAGATGAAGAAATACTAAATCTTAAAAAGGAGAAATGGGAATTTATTGATGATGACTCTGGATCTGAACAGGTTGGTGGATGAGTGAATTTTTATTTTGTTTTTCATCTAAGATTCTCTATTGGCTAACCTCAAAGATTTTATCATGTGATAACAGGAGCAGACAACAGATTTAGTGAGATCAGAATCTGCAGCAGAGACGTATGTTTGCTAATCGTTCATCTTGACTTTTTCAGTTTATTAATATTAACATTCTGAATTTACATTTCATCAACAAAAAAGGGAGTTGCGAAGATAAATTTAACTTACTCATTTAGTTTTCAAAATTACTTCCCAAATATATTCGTGATTTTCCTTTGGAGAAATAGTCTTACGTAAAGATACCATCAATTCATGTGTGCAAATGGCCATCTTTACGTTGACTAGCATACTTGGTTTGATTGGCTAGGCAATTGCTAGTCTAATTTGCAGTCATGAGCTTTGTCGAAAACGAAAATAGATTCTCTAGCCCCTATTAACATCTTCAAATCAAGTTTTCCCCTCCATGTGCTTCATACCAAGTTGTAGTTGGAAAGGTTGTAGTATACCAGTTGAGAGGTATACCCTTTTATTAGCCTGTTTGGCTTCCAATGTGAACTAGTTTCTTTCTTCTGAGATAAATTGAGAATACGTTAATGGTCTTTTATGTTTTTGATCATTTTACTGCACTAGAAATGTTTGTGTATTTTTTCACTCAGGTCGTCGATATGTATGTGTGACAGTCATAGTTAAGGGGTGTTCATACATTCTCTGAAAATCGAATCCGATCGAAACCGACTAAATAAAGGGCGGTTGGTTGGTTTTCATGTATATGTCGGTCGGTGTCGGTTATAAAAAATTGTTGGTTAAGTTGGTTGGTTGTTTTGGTTTAAATTTTAATGTGTTTCCAAACCTTAATGGTATGCTTATTTTTAAAAATTTCATTCGTAACATATTTTTTTAATAAAAAGGAAAAGAGAGAGTTAATGATTGAACCAACTGGTTGGTTTCGGCGTCATTTTTTAGCAAACTGATGTGTTGGTTTGGTGTCAATTTTCACCAAAAACCGACACCAACTGACTGATAAACACCCTTGATATTGTAGATGCTGCATTTGTATTCTGTTCTGATATCTATTGGATTTATATAGTGGAAATATCTTAATTATCCATTTGCATGTGTCGGTTTGGTGTCAACTGTTTTTAATGAATTGTGAAAATATCGATCATGATATTGTAGGAATTCTCTCCTGGACATTTGTGGATACATGTTGGCATTTGATATTGTTTATGTTGATTCTTTGATTTTTGTTACAGACCTCAAAAGAAAAAGGCAAAAATAAATGCGAACGAGTCTGCTAAGCGAGGAAAGATGGATGGTTCCCCCAAAAAGTTAGTTCTATTTCACAACAGTTCACTCTTTCATAATGATCCGTGATGTTTAATCTTTAAACTCGATTCTAGGGGTGGAGTAACTTCCTCCAGCAAATCCAAGGGTGCAGCTACAAAAACTGATCGGAGTAGTGGCAGCAAAGTTGAAGGGAAGTCGAAAGAGAATACCCCCAAGGTTGGAAGGCCTCCAAATGTCACAGGTAGCAAATCTAAGGGTCAAACCACGCCTAAAACTGGTAGCAAGGCTGGCAGTGCAGGTCCGAAAATTGGTGGCAAGTCGAGGAACGATGATGCCGCTGCCGAATCGCACAAGACTGGTAAATCAAAGGATGATGAGACACCTACACTGGCTGCTTCTTCGAAGTCCAAGCAGGACAAGTCAAAGAATGATGATACATCTACACCTGCTGCTTCTTCTGTAAAGTCCAAGCAAGACAAATCAAAGAATGATGAGTCATCTACACCTGCTGCTGCTTCTGCTTCTGCAAAGTCCAAGCAGGACAAATCAAAGGATGACGAGACAACATCTACACCCGCTGCTTCTGCGAAGTCGAAGCAGGATGCATCAAAGACGGGGAAGTCCAAACAAGAGACTCCAAAACCTCCAGCAGTTTCAAAGGGCAAAACTCCCAAAACAAGTGACAAATCTAATAATCCCAACCTCTCCCCCAAAGTCAAGTTCACATCTTCAAAATCAAAAGAAAGTGGGGATTTGAAGAATTCGTCCGCATCTGGAAAAACATTGGAGAATTCAAAGGGAAAGTCGATAAACTCGTCCAATGATCAGGGCAGTGAATCCAAGTCAGGGAAGAAAAGAAGAAGAGAATCGAAAGGTTGATCACCACCACGTTGAATCCAGAAAAGCTCGGAGTTGTCTATTCTCGCGCCTCGGTCCGCCTGCACTACATATTTGCAAATTCTAGAATGAGTATTTGTTTTTGGCAAACTTGCTGTGAATCTGATCTCATTGGCATATTTTCCAGATTGTCGTATATTCTTATTAGTTAGGTAGGTTAGCAGCAATTGTAGGAGTATGTGCTTAGTTCCCTTTGTGGTTGTTTGCTGCAATTTCATGCCATCTGTGGGGGAAGTAACAGTATATGATCCTTAAGATAGCTATGTAGTTCTTGGCTTTTCTGGAAACAAAGATTGCCTTATTAAAGAAAAGCAAGGCCACAGACTCCGAACAAACGCCTTTTCGGCCTCTCTTATCTCGGGTCGACTCTTACCCTTTTATCTTTAGTGATGTTAACTGGTTGTTAAATAATTGGTGGTATGTTGGTTATCTTGTTTAATATTAATTCATTTTAATTCTATTGGTCTCGGGTTCGATCCTGAAAATCGGTCTTTGTACTAAAAAAAGAAAAGAAATTTAGAGAGAACTGATTTCTACTTGGAAACTAATTTTCTTATTACCTTGATAAGTAGTTGTTTGAAATATATATGGTTTGTCAGCTTAATCTTACAGAAAATTTAGCTAGTAAGTTTGAGTTGTGTGGGTTATAAAACTCTTATTTTAATCAATGTACCTATAAAACTTTATTTGATGGTTCTATTCTAATCTGGTCATGTTGAAATTATGATTTATGATTTGATTAATATTCGTGTTCGTTTCTTATAAAACAATTATAAGAATCATCAAATTTTAAAATATTTGAATACACATTTTTTAATACATTTTAATATTGCATTCATATTTTAAGAATGTTGGTGATGATATTTATTAATAGGAATGATTATATTTATTTTTAAAACTAATTATGTTTGTAATTATTTCCTAGTGCTGTAAGTTCTGCATGTCTTGTGTCTATCAGGAAATCCAGCTGTATTCATGGCAACTCATGTCTTTTTTGTCTGCATGTCTTTTCTAATTTTAAGAATTGGTGTTGGAAAGAAATACATTAAAATAATGGATCGATAGAGTTTTATTATTATTATTATAACAATTGAGGTAGAGAGATTCGAATCTATATCCAGTGGGTTAGTAGATTTACACTAATGCTGTTGAGCAACTGTTAATTGACTTTTTTTTTCATAAACTTACAACTTTTGTTTTATAACATTTTAATTCTTTCCAAAGTTATAATGTTATTTTTAACCTTGTACTAAATAAATTTAGAAAATAATTATAAATTTGATCGCTTTATTTAAAAATATTAACATTCTACTAATGAGTAGTCTCTCTTTTATTATATATATATATATATATATATATATATATATTTTAATATTGATATTAATGAGTATTTATATTATAGTATTAAAATGTATTAATGATTATAAATGTGAATAATTTAAACTTTTCCTAAATTTATAATTATTTTGTAAGAACAGATTCGTCGAATACAATTTCCCTATATACATATATATTTTAATGAAAAATTATACTATATAGACCATTTTCAAACAATATTAGCACATTTAGGTTCATAACTTTTCTTTTGCAAATTTAGTTTTTCATTTTAAATTTCCGAATTTCCAATTTTTAAAATCCCATTTGTACCCTTTTCTTCATT
>JBBMEF010000014.1:5500569-5513048 GCA_037832685.1 Sicyos baderoa | reverse complement strand
CGATATTAGTTTTAGGGTTTAAAATTTATCTTTAGCATGTGCTTACGCTTATAACTTTGTTTAATTAAGGATAATACTTTAAAAAAAATTCAAAACAAATACCGAGACCATTTTTCTGGGTATTTTTTTTAAAACAAATAAATAAATAATTCATGGCGGGCAAAATGTGTCCTTAAATAGTTTACATGTCGGGTTAAAGTGCGCAATGAATAATAATTGATGGTGGTAAAATGCATGTCATGATAAAAAAATCAATGGCGGGCTCCGCACGCCATCAATAGTTATCAATGCCTGAATTCCCCGCCATTAATACTCGATTTTCTACCTGTGCTCATTTATACCAAGTTAATTCACAAAAGTTTCTTCAACTTTCAATTTTATGCTTCAACAAATTCAGATTGATGTCATATATCTAGTATTATTGCCATCCAAACAAATTTTATTATACACAAAATTTGTTCCCGCTTATAAAAGTGAAATTTTGCAGAAAAATGGCGTCTCAACTTCCTGATCAATTTTCAATTCAATTTTATCCTTCAACAAATTAAGATGATTTCATATTTTTCTCACCCAGCCAAATGTTATCTCCTACTTTTTCAAATTGATTAGTTAAATTAAATAATTTAAAAATTGATATCGAATTCTTACGCATTTATTTGTTTCTCAAAGAACTAAATTTAATTTTTGGTCCAAATAATTTTAGTAGAATTTAGCTTTTATATTTTTAATTATTAACCATATCATCATTCTGAATTGCAGTTGAGCTTAAAGGAAATTATTTTAACATATGTCATTTGAGGCTCATATTTTTGGTTCTACACAACTAATTAAAGGATATCGCTTTGATACCATTTGTTATAAAAAGACAACCTTTTCAAGAATCTCTACATTAATTTGATATTGTCCACTTAAAATATGTATTTTCATGATTTTTTTTTGGTTTCACCAAAAAGTCTACTATCAATGAAAATGTTTGTCCATCTTTATATACTCGTGATCTACTTTTGATTTACTCATATTGGACTCCATTTAGTTTATATTTTCCAACATTCGTGTTGATTCCAATCTATTTCTTTTAACTTAATACTCAACAGATTCATTTCTTACAACAAAAATATTGTACTGAATAGAGATTTGCCTGAACAAGAATAATGTACAAGTATAATGTATACGAATATGATGAGTTCATATCTAACATGAAGAATTCATCTTTATTATAGCCACTTCCTAGACGGTGTCGACATTTAGCTTAACCGTTTTTTTAGTTTGTGAACATACATGTCAACTCCGTACATCTCAACCGTTTTGACAAGATATAATACATGACCTTACAATATTTGAATATCAAAAAAATGCATAAAAAGTTAATTCATAAATTAATGTTTAAATAAATAGTAACTCTAAATTAATTTATAATTTCTGAGTACTCCCAAATCCAAAACCATCTTAACCATTAGGTGAAAATAATTGAACAATTGAAGGGATATGAACATGACAGACGTAGGTAAATTTCAATTGGTTTAGATTTTCAAAAGTAGAAGATATAGGAAATGAAAATCTTCCCATTAGTTTTTTTTTTTTTTTTTTTTTTGAAAACTAATCTTCCCATTAGTTTTGAACAACAGAGATCTGCACTTGAATTCTGGTATTGACCAACATTAGATTCTGGCCAATTGGGTATTTAGAACTTGAATCCCATCAGTAGAAACTGAACAAAAGAATACAAAACAAATCACTTTTAAATGAACATAAAACTTTATATAGAGGGCAAGTACAATGATCTAAAAGTTTCTACAAATGGGCATTTAAATCTAATCTTCCATTTTTTTCAGGAAAGAAATTGATTCTAGAATCATAATAACAACTTAGCACTTTCTACATTCTGGCTGCAGCCTTTTATCATCCATAATCTAAGAGATTGAGTGTCTCCTTTGTCTTGTATATGAACCAGAAGACTTCATATCCCCAGGAACCACTGAAGTTGGACTCTGAGAACTTCCCGACGTTTCGGGACTCCGACTTTCACCCTGCCCTTTACCAATGATCCATAACTTATCGAAGATTCTCCTCGACCTTGAAGGCAATAGTTGCATACCACTTCTACTGTTCTTGCTGCTCTTCTTAGCTAGCTTCTTAGTTTTCTGAGTGTCCTCAGTCATCATTTTGTGCCCCATATTGTGTTTGAGGGACTTGCAGCTATCCAGCTCCTTCGGGCATTCTTCGTCTATGCTCGTCATAACACTTGAAGAGTCTCGTGAGTTGCGTTGCGCTTCGACGCCGGCAGAGACTCTAACCTGTTCAAAGAAGAGAACTTGAACAACAACTCTAAGCGGGAGTCGTTCATTCTGTGCTGCGTGCCTCGATCCCTCCGTTGTAAGTTTCTTGACATCGATTAGACCACATATCTTCTTCTTATCAGCTTTTGTCAAACTTGGGTGAACCTGGAAATAATCAAAGCACATAATTACTTTCAAATAGTTTTATCCTCTGTTATTTCATGTGAACTTTCATAGCTTAACAGTCATCTTTCAACCTTAATTCCACTAAGCTAAAGCATTTGAGACCAAATATGAATGAAATGAACAAGGGGTCTCAAATGGTATGCAATGGATGACTTCCAAATCAACAAACATCCATAGGTTAAAAAAGATAAGGATGTTAACTATCAAAGAAAGTCTATCCAATGGTCAAACTTTCCAGGCATACTAAAGAACTTGATCATATTATAATCTGCAAGATGGATAGCCACTTTCAGTGGTTTCCAAAGTTCAGTAAAATATTCAAAGTTGCTAATCATGAAAACATTTAGTATATCTTGATGATTTTGGAGCAAATAGACTTCCATGTGTTATGCTCAAAACAAGAAAAGTTGATCTCCTTGGTCATGGAATTAGTTAAAATGCACATAATGTCATTTTAACTACTATATACAAAAAAAAAATAGTCATGAAAACTCTATATTGCGTACCTTAAGATAAATGTCAACCACTTTATATAATCTATCATGTATTGGCCTTGCAAATTCAGGAATCGACTGGGACAAGTCGATGAAAGTAGCAAGCGAGAGATTTGGGTCGTCTGCAATTTCAGAAAGATACTCATCAATCAATTTAGCAACATTCAATGAGGACCCATGTCCCAATAAAAGATTTTCAGCTCCCTTCTCGCTCCTCTCGATAACGTCATTGAACTTTTGATGAACAAAATACTGAGTCACAATCCTATGAACCAAATCAACATCATATCTTGTAACTTGAGGAGATTGTGCAAGAATCAATAAATCTTTGACTGAAGCCTCATGCAACTTCAAGCTAATTCTCTTCACCAAATCATCCCTCAATGCTTCTTCAGCTCCAACCAAAATTGAAACTTTCATTAGTTTGAGCAAGAAACTGCATGAACAGCCTATGGTTCTGTCAGACGGCAATAAGCAAATGATAGTTTCAATGAGAGATCTGTTCCTGTTAATATGAGCATCAGAGGCCAAAGCATTTACAGTGTCTGGTAACCATCTAACAGCATAAGTTTTCAGTGCCTCTCCAATTACAGAGCCATCCATTCTGCCCTTTGATTTAACCGAAATCATAACACGCCTATAAAGATCGATTTCTAGCTCACAAACATCTTCGACCCACCAATCGCTCGGTACGCTGTCGATTTTCTTTTGGTACTTCATTCCATCTTCTACAATTTTATCGGTCTCTGATAGTTTCCTGTTATATGTGTAAGACCATGTGATGTTAGCAGGGTCGACAGAAGTTTTAGAGGCAATAGAATCAATACATCTCCCTACAATCTTCAGATCTTCAGACCATGGAAGAAGAGATTTGGTTGTTTGGAGCACAGTGATGGAGTCTTTCCAACTCCGGAAGATGCTGGAATTAAGGAAAACCTCAATCTTAAAAATAAGATTTCCTTTTTCAATGTCCTCTGTCATTTCGAGGAATTCGGCTGCACAACGAGCAGCCACTACATTATAGGCATTAAGAGTAACAGTCATTCCATAGCAAAACTTTGCGCAGGTTTCAAATGCCTTCGGTCCACCAGGAAAATCAGTCAGATGAATTTCTTCAGAATTCTCCTCATTGGCTTTGGATACTAGTTTCTGCAAGCAATTGCTCTTGGACAACAGAGGAAACTGTAGACAAAAGAAACTCAAACTTCTAAGGTAACTTCATTAGGCTATTAAAATACTTAATAAATAAGTTGCTGAGTGTTACGTACCACCTAACAAGAATCAATAACTGATATATATATATATATATATATATTGAATTGTGAAGGATCTAAGGCTAAGTAGTACTTCTGACTTGAAACCTTCCCTTTTCTGAGTGTGCTAGCTCAAGCCGTAAACCACTCAACAACGGCCTATCTTTCGTCCCTCTCCCTCCCTCATCGATAATCTAACACCCTAGCTAACTCGCTAACTGATTCCCTTATACCTTAAGGGTTGGTTGATATAATTAAATTTACCCCAATCCATGAGCTTAGGCTTTTGGATTTGTGGTTTAACACAACTCAACATGGTATGAGAGCAGGAGGTCATGAGTAGGGCATTTCTCAAATTTCGCCCACAAGTGAGGGGGAGTGTTGGTTGATATAATTAAATTTACCCCAATCTATGAGCTTAGGCTTTTGGATTGATTGGTGGTTTAACACAGCTCAACATTAACTAATAATATACAACTACTACCCACAAACCCCTATTAGGTCCCTTACACTGATCTTCGAAGCATTACTACTAGTACAACAAGATATCATACAAGAAGAACAAATATATCATCATTATGGGGAGAAGGCAGTAACCAACCATCATTAGAAATTAGAGCCCCACAAAAAAATTTATACTTCTAAATTAATCAAGAAATTCACTTCTGCATTTGGTCTTGATTCCATTTTTGTTTGAAACTTAGCATTCGGTCTTGATAATTGTTCATGAATATGTTAACAGAGACAAGAAAATGATTAACTTTGTTCTAGAGATGTCAATTTTATTGACATAACAAAAAACATCATACCTTGTGAACAAGAAACTTTACTTCACCCACAAAAATGGTAGCGTCCGTTGGCAATTCAGATGACACATATCTGATCAAAGTAAATCATGGCAGACAATGAAGACAAATCAGAGACGCAAAATATCATTCGCTGAAGAAAAATAATTCAACATAAAGATGATAAAATAGCAAAAATGTAGGTATCTACAAACTTACAATACTTAAGTATTCTTCCATCAATAAATGTACAATTTTCCCAATCATATCAATCAATTTAATAATGGATGCTAAATTAGTCATCCTTCAGAGTTCAAGGGACTAATTTCTATTATTTCGTGATGCAGATCACAAAAGTATAAAATATATGACATTGCATGGTATAAAAACAAGATTTGCTGCAAAAGCGAATAGAGTCCATGAATTGGTAAGCCTTTTTTCATTGATTTCAAGACAGTCATATGACAAGAAAGTGACATGGGACTGAAAAGAACATTTGGGCGCTCAAAATACTTAAAGACCTAACAACACTGTCAAAATTTCAGAAGCAAACATGGAGGGAATTAATAAACTTATTTCATCCAGTTGAAAAAGGATACACATATCATCACATACTAACAAAAAAAAACAGACAAACCATTGGTCTATTAGCCTGACCAACTGACAATAGAATGCTCAATAAGGCACAGTGCACATGCAGGAGGCTATATGATAAAAGGTATTCTTCATGCAATCTAATTTGCCAAGGCTGTTTGTTGGTTGCTGTAAATAAATTTACTCCAACCTATAAACTTTAGCTTTTGGGTTGATAGGTGGTTTAACATAATTCACATAGTATCAGAAGTCCTGATTTCAAGCTCCTGTCAAGTTATTTCATCCCCAATTAAAATTGAATTCCACCGGTAGGAGTGTTGGTTGATATAGTCAAATTTACATCACCCCATAAGTTTAAGCTATTAGATTGATTGGTTGTCTACCATAATTCAACACCATCTCAAGAATACATTATAAAAATTTAAACCATTTATACATAGTGTCAAAGCATGAAATTCCAGATCAAAACCATTACATATATCAATTCCATTATGATTAAGATCGAAGGTCGTTCGTTGAACCAATTGCTAATATTTAAACTCACTACTAGAAAAGAAGGTGAATGGATAAAGGAAAGAATATTTGTTGCACTCCTATGGTTTCATCCACAATATATACCAAGTTTCTATCTCTTCCCAAACCAATGTTTGCACCTAACAAAATCAATGGCTGATAATTGGTGCATAGGGTCCATGATGAAAGAGAAAAGAGAGGGCTAAGGATAAACCAGAGAAACTTAAATAGAATAAATGGACCACGAACTCAACAAGAAAACGACAACATACAAGTGGACCACCACCTGATGTCGTGAAAAAAGAATTCCAGTCACCTCCATCTTCGCTCGCAAGATTAAATATTGGCATCGACTCAATCAAATGCAATGAATCCCCCTTCATAGAATTAGTATACCGTTGATACACCAGCCAACCAAACACCATAATCATGAATTTCGGAAGAAAAAAAAAATTCAAAATCGAGAAATGAAAACTTATTAGAGAATATGGAAGGAATGGAGACACGGAGGGTGTCTACAAGTTAACGTCACATGGACTTTGTTGGAAGCGAACCTTCAAAACTCAAGCTTCAGCCACCACGCCATCTCCATAAGAACTAAATTTTAGGAAATTTAACTATAGCTAACAGGGTGTCCCAGGTTTGAAACTCACCTGTGAAATTAACCACTCAATCTCCACTCCTTTAATGTTTTCCGGTGTCTGGCCTAGAGACGACCGTGGTTACTCTTGTTTCGAAAAGAAAAAAAAATTATAACCAGCGGTACAATTGCTCAACATCATCAATATATTCACCAATTCCCCCTCCCCAATTAAAGGAGGACTGAAAAACAAAATTACGGTAGTGGATCCTTGGAGAATCCAGATTCCAACCCCCTAAAAGAGCATACTAGTTTACCACAAACTGAATAGCGGGTCTCATCATCTATGCACAGATGAATGGAGGTCAATGGAAAGTCAACACTTGAATTAGCAAAACTGGCTAACAAAAGTACACATTTAAAGAATAAAAAAGACATGGGATTCCATGTGGGAAGAAAATAATAGAAGCATAGTGAAATAGAGTGAAGAACAGTAAAGTGGAGGGAAATGAAACCAGACAGAAAAACATTCCAGCCATTGATCTTGACATGACGACAATTACAGAATCAAAACAGAGGCGGCAGTCACGATTAGAGATTCTGTAAAAAATATTTGAAATACTCACCGAGTAGTTTTCCCATCTGCTAGAAAAGCGTCTGGTTTCGAACCCAGCTTCATAAACTTCATCTTCGAAAACAATATCAAAAAAAAAACGCAGCAGAAAAAACAAAAACAGAGACAAACAAAACAAGCTCTTCCTCTGTTTTCCTCCAACTTGGTTCCTCACGCCATCAACTGTGAAACAAAGTTATGGGACTTACCCAGACGAGCAATGACTGACCCGAAACAAATTCACTGCAAGAAACCTCGAGGCCTATACCAGAAACGGCGGATTTTCAGAGATTTACTCCTTTACTAGCACGTTCCAACCTGAAAACCATAGTAAACATTAGCCCGAGGGAAATGCTCGCTGTCAACCAATGTCTCGAATATCGTGTCCATCCATTAACTTCGAGGCATTATGATGACATTGCTGACGCTCGGTTAGAGCAAAACAGAGAGATTATTCACACACAAGAAAAATCGCGTTGAAGGAAAAGGGATAAAGAAAAACAGGGGAACTAGAGGAAGGGAAGTTCCTGTGCTAAGAACTTGCACAGAAAAAATGGCAACAGAAGGAAAGGAATGGGAAACTGGATATGGCATCGATTCAAAATGGAATCGTCAGAAACAAAAACAATTAAAAACTAACAAGAAGTGGAAGTAGAAACTTAGAAAAAGACCTGTTCATTCTTCTTCTTCTTCTTTTCTCTGAAAACCATCATAAATTCCAGCCGCCTTTGCTTTAATCCACCCTGATCCGCTGAAGATATTCAACAAAAAAAGGCGCAAATCTCAATGACTCTGCAGAATTAGATTCTCAGCAATCTCCCATTTCCACCACCGATTTTCCCAATAAACAAACCAACAATTCGAAATCGGAATCTGGAATTCGGGATTTGGACGAAATTCAAAACGAAAACGAAAATGGTGTTCGTCTTCAAGAGTTGTTCGCGAGCTCTGTTTTAATGCATGTATGGCAGAATAGGGCACTGTACTTTACAGAGCGTGGCTCGTCTTATGACGTTAAAGCACGCCACCTCTACATTGACTATTTTGCCCCTACTCATTTTTGTTTATTCCCCGTTTTGTCCTCGGCGTTTCTCCATCACGCGCCTCTCGGGATTATTCACCGTCTGACTTTTGACTTTTTGACTGAGCCGGTGGACCCCATTTTCCATTGGGTAATATTTATTTTTTAGTTTACGTGGCTGTGGTACGCCAGCTAGGGCAATATTACGCTACGAACCTCGTGTACCAGCTTTATTTCTTATCAATCAATTATAGCGTTCCACGTGGCACCCTCTTCCATGAGTCAGTTAATTTTTGCTAATTATTTTTCACGTGAAGTAATTATACTTTTAAATTTCATTTTTTTAATTGGTTGGTACAAAGAAATAACTCCCCGGCTCGGCGCCGTAGTACAGTTGTTGGGGTAAAATATGGGCCTGGCGAGTTTTTACTTTTTTATGAAAAAATGTAACTAGTATTAAATACAAATTTGGTCCAATTAAAATATATAAATATATATCTGGTGTACAGTTTTTTTTAATATAAATCGAAGGAATGAGGAAGAAGAATTATACATATCAATTGCACCACCCACTCATTAAAAGAGGTCTTAAAATGGTTAATCGAGGAAAGGAGAAAGGGTCCTAAAATGATAGCTTGGCATGTTAAAAATGTATTTGGGCTCACTAAACAAAAATATCATAAGCCTTATAGAAACATATATCAAACTATTGATATTAATACTAAGTTGTTGAATTAAAAGAGGTCTTAAAATATTTTATTAATATAGATCTTATCAAAATTAGAGTAGACGATTCATTATTTTTATCGGCAATTGTGCTAAATATTCATATTTTGAAACCTATTTACAAATTTATCCAAATCTCAAACTAATTCTAATTAGAAATCTATTTTTTCATTTTTTAATATATATAATTATGAGAAATTGTACTCGATAGTCCAATTTTACAAAATAATTGCAAATATAGGTAAATTTTAAAATATTTAGTATTATAGTCAAATATACAATATAAATAATACTCATTATATTGTATTATGTATAAGTTATTCAGTATAAAAGTATTATTTTATACTGTATATTTGATTATGGTTGTTAATTTTTTTCAAATTTACTTAGAGTTGTAAATATTTTATCAATTTGGTATATTCCTACAAAAATCCTTGTAATTATTTTCAATTAATGACAATCATGTTTTCCACGATTTTATTTTGAACAAATTAATAAAAAAAATTAGATTTGAAACTTTCACAATTACTATTTATACTTTTCCTTTAATGTGGAAAAGAAATAAAATGATATTCATTATCATCTCTCATTTGATACATTTCATTTTATCATGCATTTCCATTTTTTAGGAGATTTCCTTAATTCCTTCGGAAACGAAATTGTTATATAGAAATTAATTCTCCTTTAATGTAGTTAAGAAATCTATATTTGACATATATAATATGTATTTGTCTGGTATTATTAAAAATACTCTTTTATTTTTCATAATATATTTTTATATGATAGTAATACTTCACATACATTCCGTAATACAAATTAATTCCACAAACATTTTTTATATTCGATTGACACTTCGTGAATTACCATACTTAGATGTACAAATAAAAGTCAAGTTAATATGCAATTATGTATATTTATGTATTATTTCATATTATTAATAGAAAAATCACATTTAATTGAAATGAAAATGTTTATTACATAAGATTACATAAATTATAATTTATATGACATATTCTAATATCATATTATTATATTATATTTTGTAATATTCAAATTTACGAGTATCATAATCTATTATTATTTATACATTACTCAAATATATAAATTACTTGCTTAGCCCCCCTACTATATTGGCAATATATATAGTTTACAAATTTTAGAGATTATAATATAAATATGTTGGATTTAAACGAAGGACATGTTTGGAGTGGGGGAAAGTGCGGGGATGGAATGGATTGGGTTCCATCCCATATTTACCTCATGGACTTCCATAATCCACCAACTCCACGCGTGACCCTTGTTTTTATTTAAATATTAAAAAACTATTAAATATCTATTTTTTTAATTAAAACTTCAGTAATTATCTTCCCATCACATCAAACATACTTTTATTTATTAAAAAACTATTAAATATCCATTTTCTTATTTAAATAAAAACTTCGACCATTCTATTTCCATCTGATCGAACATAACTTTATTATCACTTCTCTTTTTCTTCCTTCCCCCAACCATAAATTTATTTTAACACAACCCAACACATCCCTTCAAAACCAAACCCTCACTAAAAGAATACAAATTACAAGAGCTGGAGTTGTAAAATTTTGTGGGGATTGTTTTTTCAATTTCAAAATATTACTCATGTTTTTCTTATAATTCAACAATATTTGGAAGGATTCAACTCATATCCACTTTATATTTATTACATTTTGTATATAATTATATATTGAAAAGTTAAAATAAATAAACCTTACAACATAGAAGTCAGTAAATATAAAATTGATAAATAACTTGAGACAAGTATTTCGATTTACTCAATACCCCATAATTCGTAATGAAGGCCAGTCAGATTTCGTACATCTAATTAGCTTTGAAACTCTCTTTTTTGTGTTTTATTTTTTTGGATGTTAATAAAATATAAAATGATTAACATTTAAAAATAAGAATTAATGTTTTCGCAGCGCCGACAGATTTTGACCAGAAACAGTGTAAAGTAGGTTGGTTTCCCGAAAACTGAGTAGAATTTTCCATTTCCATCCTTGCACTTTCCGCTCATGCAACCCTTCTCTTTCTCCACTCTCAACATTTTATATACTAATTTATCAAACCATTCCATTCCCCTTTTTAACTTTTATTATTTATTTATTTTTAGGAAAGGTTATTTGAAGAAGAGGAATATTTATTTGTATCCTGATATATAAATAATGTTCGTTTATGTTACTTAATATAAATTACAATCTATTTAATTTTATATTTAAAAGATAAAGAAAAAAAAATTATATTGAACCATATTGAATCACGTGAGTGGACCATTATTTCATATATCATATCTAGATACGAAGTAAATATTTTTTGAGAAGAATAGTTCTTGGAAACCTTGTTTACAAAAATTACCTCAATAACGTTTACTCCATCCCTTTTCCCATATGCTTTACCCACCCATGCACCCCTTAAATATTTTTTAATGTTTTAAATTAATTTTAACCAAAATTGTTTCAATAAAGTAACAAATATATATAATTGACGGTTATTTATTTATTTTTGAAAATTTATTATGTATATTAATTTTAGGGTTCTCTATTAAAATTATAACATATTTTTATCAAGAAATCGTTTATACCAAAATTATGAGTGATTGAATTCAATCGAACTCAATCAATAAGTAGTGATTGAACTCAATCAGTTTGTTAAGTGATTGAGCTCAACTGATTGAGTTCAATTAATGACTAGTGATTGAACTCAATCATACTCAATCACTCGACAACTTTCAATTTTTTGGTAATATGTGCAATTATTTTCAATTTTATGCTATAGATACAATATTTTAGCCCAATTTTGTTATACATTAAAAATTCCCTATTTTATTATTATATCCATGAACCAAAATATAACTTAAGTCATTATTAAGTTTTTTTTTCAAAAAAAAAAATCAATATTAAGTTTTTTTTTACAAAAGTTATATTAACATAAAGAATCTTGGGATATTTTAAACATTTTCGCATAAAAGAATTTAAAAATGGGTGTGAAATAACACCGGAAGATGTATAAACAAAATTATTGAAGTAAAAATATTATTTATTTATTTATTCATTTATGGTTTATTTAATGTGGGTGCACATTTGTTCTCTTGACTTTTTGTGCTATTACAGAAAATCAACTTTAATCTTGTCTACTGATTTAGAAAGCAAACAATTAAAAACTATCCATTTCCGAATTTCTATAAATTTGTTTGCTTTTATGTTAAAAAAATAGACAAATACATGTGCATATGCAAATAATGAAAGTGCAGCTTACATTTAAATGGTAAGTTGATGGTAATTGATGCAACAAAAAGGGAATTTGCACGGAATGACAAATTTCCTAGTCTATATTAGAATTATAGCAACTTTTTAAAAATATTGCAAATATAGCAACTTTTTTTTGATAGATTCTATCAAACAC
>JBBMEF010000014.1:5471037-5497064 GCA_037832685.1 Sicyos baderoa | reverse complement strand
AAATTATATCTTTTGGTTTTAAAATTACACCTCAAAATTAATTATAAGGAAGGAAAGAAATAACTCATATATATATAAACGATACAAAATAATTTTAAAGTTTTAATCAAGCTTAAATTAAGTTATAGTTTTTAAAATCATATCGATCAAATTATGACTTTCTTTAGAGGAGAATTGTAGTGGATAGACACTTTCAAAAAAATAATTCAAATCTAGTCATATTTAAAAATATTTGTAAATCTATTTTTTATTTTAAATTTACTTAATAATACTTTTAAATAATACCAATTATAACCTTGGTTCTCCTTTTTCCTATCTAGTGAATTTCAAATTTTTAGTTTTGATGTTCCAAATGTTAAATTTTCAATTTTTTTACTACGATATAATTTTATTGACTAAATAATTTAATAGTCTAATAATTAATATAATATTGTTTATTAATATTAAATTAAATGTTTATTGAAACATATTTTATTAATACACTAATTATATTTATTAATTTTTTAAAATTATTATTATTACAATTCTTTTATAGATTTGATTAATCTCGCTATTTTTTTAAAAAAAATTAGTATTACTATCGTATTGTTTTGACAATACTAATTTATTAATACTAATACAATATTAATGAGTAATACTCGTTTTAATGAGTATTTATATTATTGTATTAATGCTTGATACTAATATTAATAAATATTTATAATACAATATTAATGATTGATACTAATATTTATGAGTTATTATAATAGAGTATTAATATTTAATACTAGTATTAATGAGTATTTATAATACGATCTTAATGTTTAATACTAGTATTAATGAGTATTTACAATACTATTTTTCATAATAGAGTATTATAATTATTTTATTTTCCGTTATCGTTTACTTACTCTGAAGTTTATTAATAATACATATTAATAATGGAATACATACAATATATTTAGTATTAATAACAATAATTTGTAGATCAATTAATACTGTATTTAAATACTTGTATACTTCATAAATCGATAAATAATGTATTTATTATAAGTAATACATTTATTAATACTATATATATAAGTAATTTTCATTGTCATTTAATATTAAATAATTAATTTGTTTTCACTAATATATTTTAGGGAAATTGTAATGAATAACCTATTCTAACCAAATAACTAGTGAAATTTGAAAATATTTAGGATTGAATACAATCATGATTATTGTTGCATACTTTTTATAATATCATTTTAATTTATCACATATTTTTTATATTCAAATATTGTATTATTTAATATTTATTTATAAATACTGTATTAATTATAAATACATTGTTATTTAAAAATACAGTATTGTTTTTGTATAAGTACAATATTTATTTAATATTATTTACCATCTTATTATTAGGGGTTTTTTTTTGGAGAATAGATAATTCTTTTGTTGAAAATCGAAGTTAGAAAAGTGCCGGGAGATTTTTTAGTGTTTTCCTCTCATTAAATGTTGATTTATAGCGAGGGATATTATTGAAATTTCCACAAGCAAACGAATTTCCTTAAAAAAATTCACCGACTACTTTTGCTAATATTCTCAAAACTGAACACGCGTGCAATATTTCTTAGTATTTGACCCAATACCGTTAAAAGCCCTTCTTTAAACTACTTCATTAAGATTTAAATGAAAAATGCTAAAATTTTGTTTCAACCAGATATTTAATTGTTTGTAGAACCATGCTTTAGAAGTTAAGAGCGCCTAAAAAAATTAAAAGTTGATGAATTCAATTTATGGCAAGTATCGGTCATAGAATAAAGTCCATACGAATTTTCTTAACATCAAAATATGAGAATAGTCGAGATGCTTGAATTTAATCCAATCACTCACAAATTTTAAACCATTTTTATATTAGTCTTCTAACTTATTAATTATTTGGTCGAAGTAAACTTAACTAAATTTGAATGACAATAAATGAGTTAGTGACATAATAATTTTATTGTTTGGTTGTAAATTAGTGAAGTCCGGTATCACAAGTTTGATAAAAAAAATTAACATAAAAAAAAAAAAAAAAACTAAACTAAACTTAAATAATATGTATGCTTGGTCAAGAAGTTGTAGGTTAGAAAACAAAAACAAAAAGCTGCCAGTAAATAAAAAAAAAAAAAGGAAAAAAAAGAAATCATTGACCGAGTCGCGGTGGTCAAGGAGGCATTATCGGTCGTTATTTGTTTGGCGCTCTCACTTTCTCTTTCACACACACCGACCATCGTTTTGCTGCAACACAGCCGGAGCTCACTTCCGCTTCTAATGGTAATTTATAGCCTTTTCACGTCTTTCTTTCTTCTTTTCTGTTCTCTTCATCTCCTTTCATCATCGTATTATCCTTCGATTTCACGCTTTCCACACAGAATTTGAAGTTTCCACTTATTTCGACATTGTTAGGGTTTCTGTACCAATCTGAAACTCGCCCCGATTTCTGGGGTTTCCATAGTATTCATAGACCCACTATGTTTTATCTATTCAATGGACTTATCAAATAGTTAGTGTTTCTATGTCCCTCGAATTTGAGGGTTGGGGATTTTTCAAGTTATTTGCGCAAGGTACACTGGAAACGAAACAGTTTTTATTTTTTTATTTTTTTTTATCCATGTCTGGTCCAGCTTTCGCGCACCTCGACTAATGTCATTGGACATACCGCCAGATCCTAAACACTTTCATATATTTTTTTAATGTTGAGCGAATAAAGATTGTTATTGAACTTAATACCTTTAAACAGATGGAAACATAACTGGGATGATTACTTGGTGGTAACACTAACATATATGCTTTATGTGAAATTGTTATGGTTTTGTTGTTCTTGCTTAACTTTAAATCAAGTCTAACAAATCAATAAGGATAGGGTGATAACAATTTCATTTATGTACCAAATTACAAAAGCTGGGAAACCCTATGTGAAATTGTTATTGACTGATTGTCTTAGCCAGAAGGTTTTATTATGAACACGAAGCTTTGATTTTGTTTGTAAAGAGAACATGGAACTCATGTTCATGTCGAAAAACTTTTGCCGACGGAACATCTTCTTTTGTCTTAGTTGTTGTTTTATTTAGTCTTTTTTTTTTCCTTTATTAATTTCTAACGAGGAAGTGATTTTCTGATGAGTTACACCCACGTATCTTGTTTTGTATTTAACCTATCGTATTCTTTATCTCCTTCTCATTCAGGCCAACAACAAGCATACCATCCTTCTTATGCAAACATCTCACAGCAGGGCAACTAGGACTTTTATGGATTATGATTCAATAAGTCAATCGATGGACGGTATGATTTGTCATTGTGTTGAAGTTTATTTATCACCTACTATTGTTGTGGCTAGCTAGTTTAATCACATGTGTCATGTCAAGATTATCAAAAGATCTTAATTCTCTTAAGGGAAAGAAGATGGAGGGTGGGGGAATAAACAATCAAGATCAAGGGTTAAGACGTCTCAAAAGATCACATAGAAAGTAGAATATCATTATGTAATCTTGAGGGCCTGCCATAACTTTCATTGAATGGATGGTTAGTTTTATTAAATTGCTACTTTTTTCAAAACAAAAAACAAAAAACAAAAAACAACAACAACAACAATCGGGGGTGTGGGATTTGAATCCATAACATCTGCATACATTTTTTTATTTGTTGTGCTATGCTCTTGTTGGCTATTAAAAGGACATTTTAGCTTTATTGATTTAGTAAGAGTCGGTAGTTTCTCACGATAGCCTCTGAACGATAAGTTGAACTTATTGCATGCGAGGCATTCATCTCTTTTTCGGTCTTGCGACGGGTATGACCTTTTCATGCATGCTTACAGTATAGTATATACCGTTTTACTTCTATCTATATTCACTTAATTTTTTAGTTCAAATTTTTTACTTTAAAGCTAATATTAAATTCAACCACCAATTTTTAGTGATGAATGATGCAAAGTAATATAGAAGTCAAAATTTTCTGGGTGATAATAAGGGCCTTGAGAAAACAAGAGGGAATGTGTTTAATTCATAGTGGTTACCTACTTAGAATTTGGTGTCCTAAGTGTTTCCTGCCCACCTAATGTAATAGGGTTAAATAGTTGTTCGGTGAGATGAGATTAGTCGGGATGTGAGCAAGATAGCCAAAACACTCATGATATCTTTTAAAAAACTTACTTCTAGTTTTAGATCATCATTACTGGCGTGGGTTTTATTTTTTTTTTCATTTATCTCTAATAACTCAACTCATCATCTTCCTAATTGTTTGGTATCTTGGTTGCTAGATTTCCTGTTCATAATCTAAGTGGTGTAACTCTTTCTGTTTATATTTTTATTGAATTATTATTAGGAAATTTTGGCATTCTTCTAATTTTTCTTGATTATTATTTTTTTTTCCAGCGAAGGCAATTATTATTGATCATTGGTTAATATTAGTTTAGACATATCATTAAATTCTCTCTAAAAAATTATAGTAAATATCATAAAGTGGGAAGCAGGAAACAAGGTAATAAAAAAGATCAGAATCTTATAAGTTATATCTACTATACACAGGTGGCTTAAAAGAGTCCAGTTCGGTAACCTTCTGATGGCCTGAGTAAATTGCATTGTGTTTATTGCACTCTTCTTATAAGTTAAAATCTCTTTAAAATTATTACTCAACAAATATTCTAGCCGTTCAGCTCTATAAAAAATCATTTCATGTCTCAGTGGTCGCACCACCTGAACCTTGCACGGGGAAAACATCTAATGACACGTTTTGTTAATAAATTGATCTTCCAAACACGAGGCGTGCAGTGTGGGATCTTCCCCAAATGTTTATGCAAAATACGAATATTTTTAGTTGTGGAAGTCAGAGATTTAATGACCATGAGATGATCTAGTAATCGAAAGGACGAACTTAAACTCTTTTGAGGACATGAATTTAGAATATTGATATTCTGTCACACTTCTATTCTTAAATATGGTAAGATCAATTAGTCTTTCAGTCAATTAGTCATTTAGTTGTTGGGTGAAATCAGTTGAAATAGGAGTAAATAGGTTTGAATACCCATGGGTATTGAAAGACTAGAAAGATGGATGCTCAGGAATGGGACAAAATACAAGAAATAGAGCAATAATGCTTTTAAAATTATTGAATATTCTGTTATGCTACAGGTATATGTGGCCTATACGAAAGGAAGCTTAAGGACTTGAATCCAGCAATCAGAAATATCACGTATGACATTGCGGATCTCTACAACTTTATTGATGGCCTCGCTGACATGAGTGCACTAGTGTATGCCGCCTTCTCTTTATCACTTTTTCCCCATTCTCCCATACGATTACAAATCAAACGGTTCAGGTTGTTGAAAGAACAATTGTTTTTCTCACAATCTTCAAAATGTTTATATATCATATATACACATTTTATGGTAGTCTTGAGGCGTTTAGTTTGGCCGTATTGTAACCAGTTTTTTCTTATTGCGTCTCTTCAGTAGTTTTAAAAGCTCAAAGCGCAATTAAGGCGCAATAGCCTATCTTGGGACATAGCACAAGGCACAAAAGTAGCATGGATTTTCTTAAGTGCGCTATATATAAGAATATAGTTAGAAAACACTGTTATTTTTTTAGTTGATAAAGAACAAAAAAAATCATGTTAGTAAAACTTAATTTTTTTTACAATTAACCCAAGACGGTGAACATCTTTTGGTCCAAGACACAAGTCTGAGTGAGCCTTCTTAAAACAATGCGTTTCTTGATGTTGGTTCTTACTTCTTTCAACTTAATTAAAAAGCTATAACAACAAAATAACTATTAGAACATGTGGACAGCTGTCCACAAAATCAAAAGGATTGGCGTGATATGTTGTTCATCACCAGCATCCATGCTTATACAGCCATACAAACAACTTGAATGTCAAAAGATATTTGTTCGAACGAAGAGAACCGTGTGTCCAAGGGTTGTTTATGGTATTAATCACTGATGAACTGAATCTCAAAGGCATATAGGCTGTTGATAGTTTAGAATAGATTGCCTCAAATGGAAGGAGTCATGTTTTATTTACGTATGCGCAAGTAATTATAGGCTGTATAACTTATGAATCAATTTTGTAAAGCATATCCATCTATGTTGGTTTTACAGTAACAATATCTGATCTGATTTCGCAGATTCGAGCCTTCAATTCAGGGTTTTTTGCCTTATGATCGGCAGTGGATCAAACAAAGGATATTTCAACATCTGAAGAAACTGGCACATTGATTGAGACAACTGCATCTGTTCACAATCACATTCTGAATTTCTGCATCATACCGATCGAGTTAAAAGGCACTTGTGTGAAGTGTAAAAATTTATCCTGTAATCTAGCCCGCTTACAATCTCGGAGGCTCTATTATGCATGAATCTGTACTTCCTATGTGTGCATCTGTATCTAGAGAATATTTGATTGTGTTTTTCCTATTCTTGACAGGAAGTATCTGTTATGATCTACAAGGTTGTTGCCTGTTGGCAGTTTGCAGGGTGCAAGTTCTTTCCCATCTTTGTTGATCCAGTTATTTTATGGGCATGCATAGCCTGAAGTAGGAAAATGGGGTTTTTACTTTTTAAGTAAAAATGGGGTTTCTATTTAGAAAACAAAGCGAAAGGTAATTTTTTCAAGTATAAACCGAATCATGTTAGAAATGGAGCTTTGGGGGAGAATGATTATAGGGAGGAAGAGAATTTTGAGGAAAATATGGAGTGGAATGATTATTAGTGTTTTGGGTGAAAAAATGATTATAGGAGTTATTACTGTGTTTCGGGTGAACGGGTGAAGAGAATAATTATGTAGAGAATAAAATAGTGAGTATGGTGTTTATAAAAAGTGGTTATAGCCCAGGGATAAAAAAAAAGGTTATGGAAAGAGTAAAAAGTAATTTTTGGAAACAAGTTACGAAAAAATAAGATTATAGGAAAAATGATTTTTTGGTGATTTGAACACGTAGAATAATCATCTTTTTTCTAATTTGACTTCTTTGTCTTAAACTCCCTGTGTTTCGAACCAACATTTGAAGTTCAGAAACCATAAAACTATGTGTTGAGGTGCATTATTATGAATCATAGGTTTGAGTTGTCGAGCTAATTTCTTGGTGATGGTCAAGGTGGTCATTAGGTGGTCGTTTGGATAGTTATCTATAATAGTTGTCAATGACCTCGTTGTTGGAGTGGTTATCAACATGGTTGGATTGATGGATTGGAGTTAAAATGGTTGTTTCGTGGCGGTTGGGTCGCCGAAATAGTCGATGGATGGTCGTCGGAGTGATCATCGAAGGGATCTGATGGTTGATTGAGGTTGATGGTGTCAGCATAATCGGATTATCGAAGTTGTTATGGTCATCGTTGAAAGATGCCAAGTAGAAGAGAAAAGCGTGATTAAACTTAACCTCATGGCGTTGCATTGTTGTAACTTATGAACTTGTGTTTCAAAATTTCGATGTTGAACAAATTGGAGGAAACATGAATTTTGATTTCAAATTCAAAATTATCCAAATTCAAAAGAGGATTTTGCATGTATAATAATAAAATGTAAAATATTTTTTATAACACAAAATCAAAACTAATTCCTTTGTAGTAGAAAAATCTAAATTGAGATTTATCACTGGTTGAGTTATATTAGTGATAGAATTCAATCAATAATAAACTCATTTTATCATTACTTGAATTTTTTTATCAATACATGAGTTATATCACTAGTTAGTGCTAGAAATTAATGTGCTATAAATGAATTGTTTTAGAAATTGTGTTGCAAATATAATATGAGATAGAACGTGCTGCTGATGATAAGTTCTCAATCTAAAATTATGGACCATGTTCTCAAAGAACTTATTGTTTGTATTTGGTAGTAAACAACAATTCTTAGCCACTCATTAAATTCTTTATCAAAACCTACATTAAATTTTCATCAAACTTATTCACTTGCTACCAGCATCAATCATATAATGTATAATTAATTACTCAACACTACTGATATAAATCTTCAAATGAGTAAATTACCCTAACTACTATTAACATTCCCTCCAAGAGTAATTAATTGCTCCAACTACCGGCATGTTTGTCCCATGGACAAAGGGTGGAGTTAGCTTAGCTTGACTTCTATTCCATGTTTGCCTCATGGACTTTCATAGGTTCATCCAACTCCACGCGTGGGCCCCACGTTTTTATTTAAATATTAAAATATTAAAAAACTAATCAATATTTACTTTTTTTATTTAAATAAAAACTTCAGCAAATCTCTTTCCATCGCATCAAACATAACCTTATTATTAAAAAACTATTAAATATCTATTTTTTTATTTAAATAAAAACTTCAACCATTCTCTTTCCATCCCATCAAACATAACTTTATCTTTTCTTTCCTTCCTCCCAAACATAAACTTATTTCACTTATCTTCTCTTCTCATCCCAATTCAACCCAACCGAACCCATCCCCTCAAAGCCAAACATGCCCTAATTCTTCCACTCTTCTCTTATCTATTTTTTTATTTTTAAGAAAAACTAGGAGATTAAGATTGGAATTTGGAAATACCCATTCTTACTTATGTTAATTTTTGTTTTGATATTTATTTTATATATTAGAAATTGGGAGTAGTAAAATTTGAGCTGAGTAATGGAAAACAGCGTAACGTAGAGGTGAGCCCGTATAAAAGGTAAAAAAACTGGGTGACCGACGAATAAGAGACGTACAGTGACTCCACAATTTGTAACCAGCGGTAACGTAATTTATTTTTCCCGGCTTGTTCGGCTTCAGCGCCAGTCCTCTTGTTATCGCGCCACCGCGCTCACCGGAAAACCAGTTCAAACCCCTCCAGCTCATCCGCCCACACGGCCGGAACCCTAGCACCGATTTCAGATTTTCCATTCTCATTGTAAGTTATCTCTATTCAGACTGTCGTACGATTTGTATTTCTCGCTTCGATGCGTAAATCCACCCTCTTTTTTTGTTGCTTATTATTCTTCCAAACGAGCTGGTTTTCGTCTCCATGTTTATCTCTCTTCGATGATTCCGTCTCTGCCTTTTATTGGTTCGAGTATTGGTTCGCGTTTGGTTTTCAATTTGTCAAACTTAGGTTGCGGGTTTTGACGGTTCTGTTTTCGATTAGTGTTATTTTTTAGGTGAATTCGAAAGGGATTAAATGTGTTTGGCTTTGTTCGTCCTGATTTGTGATCTGTTTTGTTTTGAGGCTAGTTCGTAAGTGGCAATGGCAAGAGCGTTAATCTAAACATGTTGGGTTGTTCTGAACTTCTGAGTTTTGTTAGTTGTCTGGATATCTATGCCCAGTGATTTATGAATTTTGGTTAGAGTTTTGACTTAGGGTTTTTCGACTGCGCGTATTTGACATTTAGTAATGCTGTCTAGAAATTGATGCAAGCATGAGTTCATTTTCCATCACTCGGAAAAAGACTCCTTTCCAAAAACACAGAGAGGAGGAAGAAGCAAAGAAGAAGGTATTTGGTCTAACTTGCTAACTGGATTTCACTATTTCAGTGATATTAACTTCATCTCATTTTGTAGAGAGAGGAGGATGAAACTGCTCGATTGTATGCAGAATTTGTGGAGTCCTTTCAAGGAGATAATGCACCTGGGTCTAAGACTTTTGTTCGTGGAGGAACTATTAACCCCAATGAGAAATTGAAGAGTGAATCTGAGGGTTAGTGCCACTACAAGTTTTTTCAATGCAGTTTTTAATTACCGATAAAGCTTTCTTAATTCTGTTTATATCAGCAATGTGGATAAATAGATAGTTTTCTGATTTTTGGGGACACATTAATAAAAGTATGGACCTTCTTATTCATTCGCGGATGGCAGGTGAAAAGTCCAAAGATGGGGTATCTGTTCCAAAGAAGGGAAGTAGGTAAAGAAATATTTTTGATTAACCATATTCATGCTATTTTGATGAGACATAATTTGTTGACAATTTGTAATGTGTAATGTAAGAATGATGATAACTGATAAGGTTACAAAGAATAGACAACTATAGATATATGATATCTAGAAAACACTACCCTGATGTTGTTCAGTTATGCAGCTAAGCACATTTTCAATGTGTTTGTTTCAAGTATGTGAAAGAATTAGTGAGCTTTTATGACATGCGAGTCAGTGAATTATTCAAATGCTTGCTAGTCACAGTCAGTGGTGAATTTAGATTCTTAAGTTCAGCTATCTCCTGTGATAGACAGTCTTTTTTATTTAAAAATGACAAGCTATTTTCCTATACGGCTATTCTTATTTCTGAGTGCAACAGTCAGTTTGTCTAGCATTGCAGTCTAGGTATTTTCCTTCCGCCCAACACACACTGAAATAAAAAGAAGAAATTGATTGCACTCTGTTTTCTACTCTACCGACTACCGTTGTCTTTTGGTTGGTTAATGCTTATCTCCACCTCTGCACTATCTCCTTACTACTAACTATGATGTTGGAGGGGCATCCATTTCCTAGGAAGACTTCAAAAAGATTTCTTTGGTCTAGTGGTGGAGTGGACGTTGGGGAACTAAGAGATAACGAGTTAAAAAATCCATGCTGGTCACCTTTCAAGGAGTTACTTTCCTACAAGCTTCCTTGACAACCAAATTTAGTAGGCTCAGGTGATTGTCTTGTTAAAATAGTCGAGTGCATAAACTGGTCCAACCTCATGGATATATTTAAAAAAAAAAGAGCTTTTCAATAGCATAGAAAAATTATTTGACAATTAATTTTTTGGGCCAGGAACAGTTTTGAGCTCTTTCATGATGTAAAATTTTCACTCTTTACTACTCTTACCATCGTTGTGCCAATTTAGGGTTTAGGGTTTACTACCCTTTATCTTTGTGTAAATTTGAAGAATTTTCTGTAGCTTTCTTGGATTGGGGTTCGCCTTAACTTTCTTGTCTTGGGGTTTGGATTTCCTCCTATCACCTATATGATGTCATCTCTAATCTCTAATAAAGAAGTGTGTACCATCATGGAATGACCTAGGTCAAGAGGGTCTTGAAAAACTAAGAGGTGATGTGTTCAATCCATGGTAGCCACCTACCTAGGAATTAAATTCCTACGGGTTTTCTTGACATCCATATATGTAGTGTCAGATGGTATGTCTCGTGACAATAGTCGAGGTGCGGTAAACTGGTCTGAACAGTTATGGATATATATATATATGTATAAAGAAGTGTGTACTAACTTGCAAGGTCCTTATTGGTATTAGTCTTCCTTTTGAAATAACAAGTGAGCTTTTTATTATCTAACTCCACCTAATCTTACAAGCATCATTATACATTCTAAGCATGAAAACACGTTTTAAACTTTTCCTGTGAGCTTTTGTTTCTCTAAATCCTCCCAATCTTACAAGCATCATTATACATTCTAAGCATTAAAACACGTTTTAAACTTTTCCTTTGATTGAAAAACCACTGAAAAACTACATGATTGATGATATTGCTTTTCAAAGATTGATGAAAAACCCCATGAAATGTTGGATATTTGTATTAAGGAATTTCAAATTTTCTTATTTATTATATCAACTCAAAAAAATAAAAAAGAAAGAAAGAAAGATTCATATCTTCATCATCAATGACCCAATTAATATCATTATAAGTTTAATTTTGATCATTCTATTAGGTAGTTTATAGGATAGGCAGATGTGTTTGTAGTGCTTGTAGTGGGTGTGGGATCACCTAAAAAGAGTCTGAAATGAGCTACTTTTGAGAACCATGCTTGAACAGAAGGAACTGTGTGCTGCTTTTACTCTCCCTTCCCTATCCTTTCCTAAAAGGACTCCCTCTCTTCCCTGAAGCAATCTATATTGAGTTGAAGGTTCATCTTAATACTTGTTTGCAGATATGTCCCATCTTTCATTCCACCTCCATTGGCTTCGAAGGGAAAAGAATATGACAAGAAGGTAACTTTACTTATTGTGTTTCTGCATTTATTTTATAGGAAACATAACAATTTCATTGATTAGTGAAAGATTTACAATAACTTATTGAAACAAGTGAGAAGAAAAATAAGTGGAGATTGAGGTGGCTCGGTGGGGGGAGGCCAAATACATAGGCAAAAAATTTAGAGGGCAAATACAAGCCCAACACCAAAGTAAAGGAGAGAAATCTCAATAGAGAGAAATAAATGCAATGGAGAGTGTCGGTGGAAGCTTAGCTGCCGAAAGATAGCTGAAGAAGGACGAACCCCCCCCCCCCCCCATTGTTTTTCTGCATTATTTTGGATGAAGTAAGTTTGTAAGAATGGTATTTTTGGTTCTTAACTTTTTTACGATTTGTAGGAGCTGGATAAGCCTAAAGAGAAAGAAAAGGGGAAGTCTAGGAACATCGATCATTTTATGGAGGAGCTGAAGCATGAGCAAGAGATGAGGGATAGACGAAATCAAGACCGGGAACATTGGCGTGAAGGACGCCAGGGAGAAAATTTGATTGTAAGTATTTTCTACCACAAGTATGATATTTTTTAATCTCTCTGAGATAGCGGGGACAAATTATTCGCTAGTTTCAAATTTATTTTGGGATACTGGTGTAACCTTCTGTTCCAAGTCAGAGAATAAGCTTCTTAAGGAGGCGTTTTCCTATATTTTAACGAAGATAATAATATAATATAACAAATAATGACGAATGTTTCCTTTTTGGTATATTCCATTACGTAATGCCAAAGAAATTACGTAATATCTAAGAAGCACAAATACAAATACCAGACACGGATACGACATAGACATTTGACATGACAAATTTTTAAGAAAAATCTAGGCATGAACATGGAAAGAACACGTTTATTATAATATACCTTTTTATAAAATGTATATAATTTTTATATAAGGAAATTCAAAGTTCATAAGAATAAGATTGTGCATTTATAGACTTAAAAGCCAACAAGAATAATAACTCACCTGACATAAATTGATGTATTTTGCTCTCAATTTTTTTTAATTTAGTTGGATCTATATTAACTTTGTAGTTGTACAACTAGCGTCTATCACATTTCTTGTTCTAATCATTGTCAAGAGTCTCCGAGTATTTGATACGTGTCAAACAAAGACACAATAACCAAACTAAAGTGCTCATGCTTCTTAGCGTAATGCATGCATGCATACATGTGTTTGCACGTATACTTGTTTGTCTGTTTAGCATATCATTATTTACTATTTTTTCGTTATACTATCTTAAGATAGATTGAACTTATTTTTCTTCATCAATCTTACCCCTGTAATGTACTGATTTTTTGTTCTTCAATATCTAGCCATCTAGTCGATTTGATGAATTGCCTGATGACTTCGATCCTAGTGGAAAGTTCCCAGGATCTTTTGATGATGGAGATCCTCAAACGACAAACCTTTATGTAGGAAATTTATCTCCACAGGTACTGTTTTTTTCTCTACTTTTATATATTTTCCCTAGCCTAGAAACATATGACATCTCATTTCTTCGTCTTTGTTCACTTAGGTTGATGAGAATTTTCTCCTTCGAACTTTTGGGAGATTTGGACCAATTGCTAGTGTGAAGATAATGTGGCCTAGGACAGAGGAGGAGCGCAAAAGACAAAGAAATTGTGGATTTGTAGCTTTCATGAATAGAGTTGAAGGACAGGCTGCTAAAGATGAAATGCAGGGTTTGTTCTATTTTCTTTTAATTACTTTCTGGAGTTGTTGCCTTGTAATTCTTGTTAACTATTGATGATATTTATAAGTGATAAAAAATAAGAAAAAACTGATGAGGAAATTTATGTCTACCATGTTTTTTTTAAAATCAATAATTATCTGATGCAATTTGTCTGCACATCGTCAACTGTTTTCATAAGGCAGTCTCATTGTTTTATGTTATAGCTCTGATCCTTTACTGCTTCACTTGCAATTATATATCCATAGTTTTGGCTTGGGCTCCATCTACTCCATCGAGAGATTTTACATGCCTCAGTTCTACTACCTTAATTGCCCAATGACTTACCAGCAATTTATGAAATTGATCGATGTTATTCTTGCAAAATGATTTTATATATAGATAATTTGAATAATTAAATCATAAATTGACACAGAGAGTCAGAGTCCAAAGTTTAAGTTTTGAATACTAGCTTGCTTAGTTGTTTCAAGGTTGTTGCTATTTAGAAAATTGACTTTCATCATGAAGAATTTATGTAATACTAATACCCATATTCTTATTTGGAGAAGAACAGTATAAGTTGATTAAAAAATTTATGTACAGGAGTTGTCGTTTATGGGTATGAACTGAAAATTGGATGGGGAAAGTCTGTCGCTCTTCCATCCCAAGCATTACCAGCACCTCCTCCAGGTCATATGGCCATTAGAAGTAAGGAGGTTCGTTGTTTCTACTGGATCTACATTCTACATTTGAAGTAAATAAGAGTAATTCAACATCTTTTTTATTTCACTATCTTTGATTGGCAGGGTAGCACTGTTATCTTATCTGGCTCATCAGGACCGCCAGTCACTGCTGTCCCAAATCAAAATTCTGAACTGGTTGGATACCTTTGATTTCTACCTTAACGTTCATTCTTTTCTACCCAAAATGATTAAAGTTCATTCTGTGAAAATGTTATGTTTGCATATTGATAATGAAAAATGAAGTATTAGATGGGAACACACCTTTTTTTTTTGTTATTGTCTCTATTCAGATAGCAATGGATTTATCTTCATTATTGCATAAACCATCATCTCTAAAAATTTTGAATGCAACAAGGAGGGATTCAAACCCATGATCTCTTCGTCATAAACACATACTATATGCTGGTTAAGCTATGCTCTTGTTGGCCATCGTCTTTAGAATTTGACCCTTTATTTCACATAAAGGGGAAAGTGTTTTGGTGGATATTTGAATTATTATGAGGTCTCCTCAAGTTCAAGCTATGGGCCTCTTTAGTAGCTAAGTGTTACAGCGTCATTGTGAAAGCTTTCATTTAATTCTTATTGTCAGGATCTCCTCATCTGTCATTTTCTTTCTTCCTCTTTTAAAATTTATATATTGAATGTGCACTGGGTGGCCAGTTTGTTATTGAATTGGGTGTCAATTATGAGTCCAGCGTTAACGTAATTTTTGTATTTCTAAACAATGGTTTGATTTAGATATAGCTTAATTTATACTGCTTGTGATCATTGCTTTTTTTTTTTGAATAGTTTCTCATTTTACATATTTAAGCAACTTTAAGTAGATTTGAGCTCAGAAAGCATAACCATAATGCTATGGAGCATGTCACCTTAACCTTTGAGGCTTGTAGCCAACAAGAGTAATAGACATAAGTATGTGTCCATGGTCAAGAGGTCATGAGTTTGAATCTCCACCCAATTGTTGTTGAACTCAAAAAAAAAAAAAAAACCTTCGAGGCTTGTATAGTTTTGATAGAATATGGTCCCTCTCCTGCTCATTACATTTGAATCTTGGCCCAAATTTCTTGATGTAAAAAACTGTGTTCTGGGTCAGATATGCACTCTTCACTGTAATTTTCTCCACCCAAAATTAGATTCAACTACTCTATTTTACTCACTGATTTTTTTTGACATTGATAGGTTCTTACACCCAATATTCCTGATATTACTGTTGAACCACCTGAGGATGATCATCTCCGTCATGTCATTGACACTATGGCTCTCTATGTTCTGGATGGAGGTTGTGCCTTTGAACAAGCTATTATGGAGAGGGGTCGGGGAAATCCTCTCTTCAACTTCTTGTTCGAGCTTGGTTCAAAAGAACACACTTACTATGTTTGGCGACTTTATTCATTTGCTCAGGTAGTTAAACTTCTTATATAAATACTTTTCCCAATGTTCATTCAGAAACCAAGAATATCTGGTTTATAGTCTTTACGTGCCTTCTATTTCAACTTGAATATAGGGGGATACTCTTCAAAGGTGGAGAACTGAGCCTTTTATCATGATAACTGGTAGTGGGAGGTATGTTGGTCTGAAACTATTTGTAGGGGTGGTTTCCTGATCTAATTTTTTATATTATCAAAATATATAGTAGAAATGTGTGTCAGACCCTCGATCAATGCCGCAAATGTTAATCATGTATCTGCAGATGGGTTCCACCGTCTCTTCCAACTGCTAAAAGCCCAGAGCTAGAGAAGGAGTCTGGTCCCACATATGCTGCTGGAAGAAGCAGAGTAATTTCCACTTTAAGAATCGGATCGTGTTTCTATCATTTATGCTTTGTGCAGGTTACTAAACTGATTTTTCTCTTCTCTCTCTTTTTTTGGGTGGAACCATCTATAGCGTGTGGAGCTTGAGAGAACATTGACTGATTCACAAAGAGATGAGTTTGAGGACATGCTTCGAGCATTGACACTAGAAAGGAGTCAGATAAAGGAAGCGATGGGGTTTGCATTGGATAATGCTGATGCTGCTGGAGAGGTAGCTATGATATTAAGGCAATTATTGAACTGCATGTGAATAGACCCACCTATAAGGATGGTCTTCTTTATCCTTTTTGAAACAAATAATACTAATACTACATTAAAGACATTAAAGCCTACTGGTTTGTTTTTTTGTGTATGCTTTTCCTTTTGCTTCTCAGATCATCACATATTTGTTTTAGACTCTTCGTTTCATTTGTTTGTTATTGTTGATTGATTTATGATTGTTCTCAATTTTATCAATTTCATTGTTCCCTTTTCTATGACTTGTTTCTTTGTTTCTTTTAAGTATACTTTTATGTTATTTATCATATGTTATTGCGATTTTTTTTCTTAAAAAAACATATTAATTCAACTTCATATGCAAGTATATACATATTACTAATCTCTTTTGAGACAACTTGTTAATGATCTATTGAATTTCTTTGTTGAGTTCAACAGGCATTTGTTCTCTTCGTTAATCTATTAAATTTTTAATTGCAGATAGTTGAAGTTCTAACAGAATCTCTAACGCTTAGAGAAACTCCTATTCCAACCAAAGTTGCAAGGTTGATGCTTGTCTCTGATATCCTTCATAACAGTAGTGCTCCTGTAAAGAATGCATCTGCATACCGCACAAAATTTGAAGCATCAATACCTGACATCGTGGAGAGCTTCAGTGATCTGTATCGAAGCATAACGGGAAGAATGACGGCAGAGGCCCTCAAGGTAGCATCATTTATCATCTTACCGATGGCCATTGGAGCCCAACTTGGGATTTGTCCTCTATGTGCTAATTGGGTTATACTTATCTCAAATTATGCAGGAACGAGTACTGAAATTGTTGCAAGTATGGTCTGATTGGTTTCTGTTCTCAGATGCTTATGTGAATGGACTGCGAGCCACATTTCTTCGCTTGGGAAACTCTGGCGTGACCCCTTTTCACTCATTATGTGGCGATGCCCCAGAGATTGAACCGAACTCGAATTGTGGTGATTTAGGAGATGGGGGTAAAATTAATCAAGATGCTGAATTAGCAATGGGCAAAGGAGGAGCTATGAAAGAGTTGATGAATCTTCCCTTTGGAGAATTGGAAAGAAGGTGCAGGCATAATGGATTGTCTCTTGTTGGTGGTAGAGAAATGATGGTTGCACGTTTGCTTAGCCTTGAAGAGGCAGAAAAACAGAGTGGATTCAAACTTGATGAAGACTTGAAATATAGTAATTCTCATTCTAGTAGATATGCAAGTAGCTCGAGAGAGAGTAAAATTGAACGGCATCCAGCAGAAATTTCTGGATGGAACCATTTTAGGGATGACGATACAGGTTTCCAGAGGATGGGTGCTGTCCCTATGGCTCAAACTATTTCCATTCCACAGCCTGAACTAAAAGGCTTCACGAAGTCTGGGAAAAGTGATCCTGTTTTGCCTGCCTCTAAATGGGCTAGGGAGGATGATGAAAGCGACAATGAGCAAAAAGGAGGTACTAGGGGACTTGGGTTAAGTTATTCATCTTCTGGAAGTGAAAATGCAGGCGATGGTCCGAGCAAAGCTGATGAGACGGAGATTACTATGGAGGCAAGTGTTCTTATGCAACCTGATAGTGTGTTGAGTGAAGAGCAGAGGTATACATAATAGTCCACTTATAAAGCTAACAATTATTTTCTCAACTGTTTTACTTTTCTTTCTTTTTTTAAAGCTTTGGAAGTGATGGCTATTCATCAATTAGAGTTTTTTTTTCTTCAAGTGTGTGTCATCATATAGAAGCCTGTTAATTTTCTGCATGCAGCACATCTAAAAAGAATCTTACTGTATTTTGCTTGTGGTTCATATGAATTTATGATGAACAGACAAAGGTTAAGACGTATAGAGGTGGCTTTAATTGAATATCGTGAATCTTTGGAAGAACGGGGCATCAAAAGTGTTGAGGAAATAGAGAGGAGAGTTTTGGTTCATCGGAAACAACTAGAATCCGAATATGGACTGACAGATTCCAATGAGATTTCGTCAAGGAAGAGTAAGTGTTTATTTCATCAACTTCTTCGTCGGACAAGGATTTTAGAATTGTTTTAAATTCATATATGATTTGATCTTTTCGTTACTTTATTGTTGAGTGGGATTAAGAAACTTTTAGTATTTATTTTATTACATGTTTATCTTCTTTGGTATTTATTTATTTTTTTACTCTCAATTTGAAATCAGTTTGAATAGTTTCCGATAAATATTGTGTCTGCCCGTATATACACTTTCTTTTTGTCCCTAAGGAGTGGCGCAATGGTTGAAGATTTGGACTTTGAAGGTGTACTCTCCTCAATGTCTTAAGTTCAAGACTTACCCGTGACATTAATTTGTAGACACCTCTCGTGTCTCAATTCCTTCGATGTCTCTCGGTGCCAGGCCTAGGGACGGGCATGGTTACCCTTGTTTCAAAAGAAAAAAGTATATACACTTTCTTTCCTAAACTGATTCATTTAGGAAAGTTTGGGTGAGCTTACGCATACTTTCACGGGATATATTGTCTGATCCTATATCATTTTTTGCACATTGGCAGCATCTTTTGTAACAGACTTTATCATCCTTTTCATTTATCAATGAAATAGTCTCGTTTCTCATAAAAAAAAAAATCATTTGGATATAAAAAAAATTAATAGAAAATTAAATTTTAAGTAGATGGCCACTGATTCACTTAGTTACTTAAGGCTCTTCTGGACCCTACATCATGGTTTTGAACTTCAATAGGTTATTAACTTTATTTTGTTTATAGTTTTATTCTATTTTCTTTTGACACTTATTCTGGTAGTGGTTATCCATGATTTAGATTTTGAACAAGTGCAATTCTTTTTGTATTTTCATATCTTTTAAGCCTTTTCTGCTGCCTGCTTTATCTTGTTAATTTTTTTTTACTAATTCTAAATCACACAAGAAATTTCAATCCCATCATTAAAATCACATGGTCGATTTACGCTATGGGATTGATATTTTTTGTGCGATGGTGACATTGTCAAATTTCCATTGTCTGCGTTTTTTGTGTGCTTGTATAATCAAACCCCCTTCCCGTGTACCTGTTCAGAGAGGAGAGATAGACCAGATGATAGCCATGATTCATCAAGAAAGCTGCAGCGTAGCCGGAGCCATAGTGATAGCCCAGTACAAAAGTTATCCAACCGCGACAGGGACAGGGAAAGTGACGCTGACCGGGAGCGAGAAAGATCACGAGACAGAGACCGCGAAAAGAGTGGAAGCAGAGAAAGGGATGATCATGACCGGGATAGAGGTAAAGAAAAAGATAGGGATAGGAGAAGACGAGCAAAATAAGAATACTTGCTATAATGGCGGCTTCTCGAACTGGAGACGGTCTCTCCGCAATCAAAAGATGTGAAATTTTTACCCAGATGTGATGTAGTAAAAACAACATATCATAATTTTTGTCACCAGTTCATGTTCTAAGAAAAACAGGGTATAAATGTGGTGGGGAGAGAAGGGAATTTTGGCCATCCTGTGTATGGTAAGATGTTAATTAATACTAATTGGTAGTAATGTTGCCGGGTAAAGTGAAAATTTCAATGATAATGTTTGTACTAAATATTAAGTTTTGTATCAGAATATTTTCTTTACCATTCTCTTATAATCCCCTCTTCAACTCCGTTTGGTGTAAGAGTTCAAGTTTCTTATATATATATATATATATATATAGTCATTCCAAGGACTTCAATTCTGCAATTTTTTACTTAAATCATCTATAGTTGTAATTATTGAAAACGAGTATGCAAGAATTTAAAAATTACAAAAGTACTCCTACCAATTTATTTTAGTTTGTGGAATTTAATTAGAATTCTAATATTTCTTAAGGAAATATGAATTTTTTTTTGTAGATATTGTGTGTGGAAATCAATAGTTATGAACCGGGTTCAAATAATCTTTACTATCGTTTCAATCATGAAGCATATGTAATTATAAGAGGTGAAAAAATAAATATTCAAATGAGAAAATAGCAGCTCTTATATTCAAAGAAAATAAAAAAAATATTGAGTGGTCTAATTTGACTTTTTAAAACTAACAATAGGACCCTTTTTTTTTTTTTTTTTGAAATCAACTAATAATAGGACCTTATTCCTAACAATTTTGACATTTTTAACTTCAATAAAATTGACACCAACAACAAAATCTTTTAACACATTTACAACCTCAATGAATAGGTATTAACAAGAAAAATGTGAGCAACTAGTATTTCATTGTTATGAAGGAAAAGAATTCAAGAATTTGAATACTTTCTTATTTTGAATCTTACTTGTAAAACATTAACACAGAATCCCCATCCAATAATTGAATAGTTTACAAAACTTTGATGAAACAGAAGTGGAATATGAAAGGGACATTCTTGCACTAAATCTACCCTTTTGCTTGCTTGATTCATATCTTATCTACAAACAACTTTACCCCTTTTTAGCCTCAGTATCATAAAGCTTCTTTCTGGCTATCTATGTCAATGCCATTCACAAGAGAAACCAGTTCAATGTTATCAGCTTCCAAAGTCTCGTTATCAACTTCTGAGCTCGGCAGTTCGGTAAGAAGGATCGTAGAATTTGGATCACCTCTAGGCACCAAAAACAGCATACAAAGGGGAGTGAGTCTAAAGAAGTTCCTTATCAAAATGGCTAGCCATAGATTATGGAACTTTGTTCGCGTAATGTTAAGGATATGGAGAAGGAAACCGCCTCCCCATGACGCCGAGAGAAGTCCAACGTTGTCGATCGACATAAGAAGAGCGAAGAAAGTGCCCTCAATGCCTCTCGGGCAAAGCTTGGAGCTGAGGACTAGAAGAGGCATCCATTTTAGCCTGTTGACAAGCTGATGTACACTCTCATCTATCACAATGAAGAAATAATCTGGTACTCCAAATTTCAAGTTTAAGCGTAAAACCAGCAAGAAATCTAGCATCCCAGATAAACCGTAAATCAATTGAGTCCAGAATAGCAAGTCTCTGAATTGATGGTCTTTAAGAACATATTGGTACAGCAAAGCTCCTAAAAGGGACCCAGCTGAACCAATTGAGAAAATGAAACCAATATTTTCCTGCATGAAAGTAGACAAAAGATGAAGTAAACAAAATAGAAAAAAGTTCTTATGGTTAAATGACATGAATCATAAGTATAATTCTCATCTAGATTATGAACTTTAACTTCATCCAGCTCAAAGCTCATTTATAAATGTACTAGACAACAAACATGATTGTTCGAATTGTCGAGATTCTATGCCACGTTTCATAACCCTTTGGTTTTTGAAATTTAGCTTCATGTTTCTTAAGAAAATATTTCAGTTCTTAGCTGTATTCCAAAACACAAACTAAAATTTTGAAAATCACTCCTTACAGTTTTCAAGAATTGGATTAGTTTTTTTTGTTCTTTTTTTTTTTATATCCATCAGTTGTGACTGTCCGAGCCAGTTTGTGTACACCTCGACTAATGTCACGGGACAGACTCTACTACATTTGGAAGTCAAGAAAACTCGTAGGAAATTAATTCCTAGGTAGGTGGCCACCATGGACTGAATCCATCACCTTAAGCATCCCATAACTCTCTTTGACCACTTGAGCTACTCCATGATGGTTCTTGGATTAGTTTTTAATTTAAAAAAAACATATAAAATGTAGATAAGAAAACAAGGAATTCCATAAATAGTAGTATTTTCAGGCTTTATTTTCAAAAACCAAATGATTATCAAATAGGGTCCTAGATGAGGTCAACCATAAGATGATTTACTATGGTGTCCGAAGAAGTTCAACGATGGAAAACTACCTGAGAGAACTTTGGACCATCTTTTGAGTCTGTGGCCCAATAAAACAGACCCTCATTGATGTCAAGGCACAATGCAAGAGATAGATACATATAGAGGCATGGCCTCCAAACATTCGGGCTCTTTAACGTCGTCCACATTGCCTTCCCGGCACCAACAAACTTTTCGCTTACCTGATTTCCAAAGACGAAGTGAGAACTGAACAAGAGCAATGGAATTCATAACACATAACAGATGCCATAGAATACCTGTCTGTAATTGAAGTTTGGCACATGAGGTTCATTAAGTAGAGCTCCAACCAAAAATACAAGTCCCCCAGGGATTGCCAACAAACCATACACTCCCTATCAAAGAAAGGAAAAGTAAAATTTTCAAGCAATGAAAGAGTCAAGCTTTGATATTACAAGAATGAAGAAGCAGAGAGTTTAAATGATTGAGAACCTTAGAGCCTATCAGATGAACAAGGATACCGCTAATAGAGAATCCGAGTAGTGCTCCGACTGAAGAACTCAAGGCGCACAAGCTTTGCAGATCAGCAGCAAGGCTAGGATGAAAGCTACTGTTCTGTGCTACACACGCATCTATTGTGACATCCGCGATGGCTACTCCGGCACTTCCTACCGTTAACAACAAAACCGCGAGTGGAAGATGGAGCTGTTCGTGTAATGATAATGTAAGCAAGGAGATAACACCAAGAAGACCTGGAATAGAGATGAAACAAATAGGGAAATTACATACATTTCGCCATCAAATAAACTTACAAATGGTGTTTTTTTTATATCCGTGAGTGCCCGGGTCAACTTGCACACACCTCGACTATTCTCACATTAATTACCGACTCTACGACATTTGGATGTAGAAAATTATTTCCTAGGTAGGGCTTTTTGAAAATATAAAAAGTTAGTGAGACCTTTAGATGCAGCTCCTTGTGCTTGCACAAAAGGAATAACTAATGTCTGTATATACAGACATTTCAAAAGGTTTCCTTCCACAAGAAAGTGACTAGCAGATCATGAAAAATCTAAAATGTAACTCATGTCCAACAAAGAAGTTTGCAAATTTGGCTATTTCTAAAACAGGAGAAACTCAAGCATTCATTTCAAACTTATCCAAAGAAGGTAAAAAATATAACACAAACTTAAAAAGGATAAGCAACATGTCTATCCAAAGCATTCAAAAGAAAAGACTCAAAGAGACCATTTATGCTGCAATTGATCTCAAATATTGATATATAAACAATTTTGACCAAAGTGAAGAACCTAAGATAACATAGAAACTACACAATCAATAAAAGTTTTCATTATTAAGAGCCTTTAAGATCCTAAAGTTTCAAACATTCAATATACACTTCTAAACTACACATCACAATTCTGCATATTCAACATACAATTGAACCAAATAGAAACACGAGGGGACGGATGCTACGAGACACGGCTTATGATTTTTACCTGCGAAAACAAAGTAAGGCCGCCTATGGTATCCGAGAACAGGGACTAAATCAGTGAAAAGACCCCATATAGGCTTAACCATCCATGGAATTGAGGTAATGCCAGAATAAAACTGAGCTCCAGAGGGCTGCACTTTCTGTACATCCTTCATATAATACTTGGTGGCAACGCGGTTAAGCGCCCCGCCCAATCCCTGACTAATTCCATAAACAATCACTACTCCAATCACAAAACTCCAATGCATTTCATCAACAAGAACTTTAAACCAATAAAGGGCTGTGCCAATACAGCCACCAGACTCTTTCTTTGGCTCATCTTCTTCTTCTTCCAAATCATCAGCAGAGACTTTAAGCCTCTCTTCCTCCACCATCAGTCTATGATGCTAGAGTTCAACACCCAAATGAATAAACAAGCTCAACAAAAACAGAGTTTCTTGAACTGCTCAAAACACAATTATAAGAAAAAACAACTTCCTAAGCTTCAAAATCAATAAAAGGAAGAAACCCTTTTGTCAAATTTGAAATGCCCCAAATGGGTTCATCTCAAAACTACCCACCATTGATGAAAAACTCAAAAGCTCCAAAAGAGAACTAAAAACCTAGAAGTTGGTTCAATTGACCACTAGCAGACTCAAGAACTGGATCTGGGTGTGAGAAGAAACAATACAAACTTCAGAATAGAAAACAAAAAATGGTTTGAAATTGAAGAAGCTGAGCCATCTTCTTCCTAGAGGTGGTTTGACCAACCACAACTTGAACAAATGGGCAACAACCCCATTTTCAGATCTAGTTTTTTTTTTTTTTTTTTTACTGCAATGAATTTTCCCAAGCAAAGAAAAGAGGTAAAGGGTAATAATACAAAACAGGATTCAAATGGAAGCTGTCAAAGTTTTTTTTAAAAATAAAAATAAAAATAAAATTTAGTCAACAAAAGAATCAATGCCTGTTAATAGCAATAAACCTCAAAGATGAAGAGGGGTTTTGTAGAAGGGAGACGTGGCAACATCTTAATGGTTCCGTGCAAGTGGGACAAAGCAATGCTACTTTTTTAATGGATATAGGATTTTTTTTTTTTTTTTTGTCTTAATCTTAACACACTGTTTAAAGGTTGCTTTGGCTTTCTGTCCCAGATAAATCTCATGGCTAATCCAATTTATGGTGACGTCATTGGGCATCCTTCAATTATTTTTTTATTTTTTATTTCTAAATATATTTCTTTTCATAAAAATTACTAAATATATGCCACTTGCTCCTAAACTACTGTTTTATTTTATTATTTAATATTTATTGTTTTGAAATAGTAATAAATACTATTTTTATTATTACTTTCGTACCTAAACTTACAATAATACTGTATAATATACTTAGGCATCCTTAAGTCACTTTATTAAACTCAGTTTTATACCGTAGGGACTAAATTGTTATTTGTTCAAGATTAAATTGTTTTTCCTTTTATTCAATACATTGGAGAATGAGGGATCGAACTTATAACCTTATAGTTACTAGATCGTACAAGATACCGCTAGAACTCAGTTCATGTTGGCTAGATTAAATTGTTACTTCAATGAAAATATGATGTCAAAACATTTTTTTGACATATTATGTTATTAGCTCTTGGCGAAGGAACATATTAACTATTGTTGTCAATTATTCTTGAATGATTCAATGTAAAGTGTTTTTTTTTCTTTGTTTATTATTATTATTTAAGTAATAGTTAGGTTAAGAGTTTAAAACCAAACCTATTTTCCAATCAAGGCCTAAGCTCAATTGACAAATGAGAACCTGAACCCCAATTTTGACATGAAATCGATGCTAAAAAATTCTAAAGACATTTGGGTCGAAGCTCATTTATTGGTCCAAATCCAGTTCATAGAAACATTTGGGTCCAAAATTCATTGGTTGGCTCAACTCATCTAAAATTTATGGACTCTTAAAAATAGAGAACATCATATATATAAGATTGAGAATACATATAAAAAAAAAAAAAAAAAAAAAGAAGAATACATAGATTTGAAATTTCGACTAAAAGCCTTACAACATAAAAAGTTTGAAAATAGCTTTTTGAGGATTAAAACTTTCATAAATGTTGAAGATTGAAACTTTCATAAAATGTTGAAGATTCAAGCAGTTGAAACTATCTCCTGATGTCGAAAGTTATTGAATTATCTAAAGATTGAAATTGTTAGAGAAATTTGTGTATTTGTGAGAGAATAATTAAATGAACATAGGATAGAGTTTATCCGCTTTTTTTATCTAAAGTTTGTATTTTGTCTTCCATTTTCAAACTCAACATTTTAACCGAGCAGTGAGCATGTTTTCTTTTTGAACTGCTCTTTTGCAACTTTTTCTTTTTTTAAAGAATATATGGTGCTAATTTTTGTTTTGTTTCATCGTTTATTATTTCTGGTCTTCTTCTCTACAGGGATGCTATTCTTTTCAAATATGATAGAAGATAAAAGTTCCTATGGTTCTTCTTACATC
>JBBMEF010000014.1:5440877-5457251 GCA_037832685.1 Sicyos baderoa | reverse complement strand
ATTCGAATACAAGTTAGCTTTGTCAATCAGATAGTATGTTGTGAAGATCATACATATGGTGAAGAATATACGGTATTCGCAAAAAATATAGTATTGTCAAACCGTGACAGCAGATGGAAAAATCATAACAAGGATACATGATTAAACAAGTTGACAGTATTGTACATATGAAATGAAACATACTGGATTATAAAAGAAGTAAAAGGAACATAAATGAAAGAACATAAAATTATCATACCGTATTGAACAATCTGAGACATCTCGGACGACGAATAATGGTGAATGAAGATTAAGTCTCTGACCGTGATAAAGGAGAAAGGAACACAGAAATTTAAAACACAGATGTGAAATGAGAGTTTTAGAATGGATATTTGTGGTAGAGAAGGAATGAAAGGAATGGATTATACAGTCTTGTCGACCCGATTGACCGATTGAATTCTGTGAGGACCGAGAAGAAAAAAGAGAAAACGAAAATGAAGAAAAGAAAGAAAAATGGCGGAAGAGAAAGGAAGAAGAAGAAAAAACGTAAATAGAAGGTAATTAAGAAGAGAGATAAAATGAAAATAGCATTAAAAGGTTGACATTCTTAAAAAGAAAGTATTTTTATGGCTTGAAAATCTTTTTAATTAAAATATAAAATAAAAATCTGGCATTTATTGCTTCCAGGGGCAAAAATGAATTTAACAAAAATAATTAATTCGAAAAAATAAAAGAAAAAACAATTTTGCAAAAAAAAAACTTGGATGCCTAAATCCGCAATTAGTTTCCAATATAGGTCTAGTTACTATCATTTCCCTTTTTTTTTTGTTTAGGAGAAGGACCAACGAATCCTATATAGATATTACTGTGTTCTCAAATATTAAACCAATCAAGATAATCGTCTGTGTCACCGATCCAATATCAATTCTAATAATCGAACCTGTGACGCAGGTATTGAATTTGTATACAACCGATTTATTCATTAATATTTTGAATAAATATCGATTTTCACTAGTTAATTTTTGTTTCATCCCCAAGTCCCAAACTCATTTTTTTAAAGGAAAATTAAATCCCAAACTTAATTAAACGTTGCAACGTTTACAAATTGTATATCTAATGTTGTTCTATACGATTTTTTATCAATGCTGTATCATTATATATGATAATATTTTAGGCTTATTAAATCTAAATTTGAGGTACACGTGATTTCCTTTTGCCTAAAAATGAAAAAGAAAAAGTAATGAGAAATAAGAAAATATGATAATTGTGCAGCCCATGTGGTCCTATGAATATATGATAATTGTGAAAGCCAAGCCACGGTAAGCTAATTGAAAATGAAATATCACCGTCCAAATGTCTAGTGCTCATTCATTAACATTATTATTATTAAAACAATATGATATGTATGCCTAAAGTAATGTTCATGCTCAATTGTTAGTAAAATCAAATATATTCATATATTATGAGGAAATCAAAGTTCAAAGAAACAAATTACAAACAATAGAGAAGAAGATGGAAAATTTCTCAAATGTTTCACTCAAAGAAACTCTCATAGTATAGAGCTTATATAACTCAACAATACATAAAATTTATAGAAAACTCTTAACTTAAATGGAAAAGACAAATTTACTTGTAACCAAACTTTTATTATTGGTCAAATGAATTAAAAGCAAAATTCCAAGGTATATATAATGCGAGTTCCTCACAATTTACAACAATAAGAAAGAAAATAAGGACATGTTTGGGGTGAGGGGAGAATGTGAGGATGAGATGGATCGAATTTCATCTTATGTTTGTCCCATGGACTTTCGTAAGTCCATCAAACTCCACGTGTGGGCCCTACGTTTTTAAATAAAAATTAAAATATTAAAAAACTATTTAATATCTATTTTTTTATTTAAATAAAAACTTCAACAACTATCTTTCTATCACATCAAACATAACTTTATCATTAAAAAGTTATTAAATATCTATTTTTTTATTTAAATAAAATCTTCAACCATTATCTTTCCATCAACGTCAAACGTAACCTTATCTTTTCTTTTCTTCCCTTGCACACAAACTTATTTCACTTATTTTATCTTCTCATCTCATCTCATCTCAACTCAACTCAACTCAATCCAACCCTTCAAAGCCAAACATGTCCTAAGATTAAGGTAAGTTCAAATTGATTTAACATTTGAAATTTAAATTATATTATCCCAAAAGGCATCAAACTTGACTTGTGTTTTGTCAACCTTTTTATAACTATTTAAACCATATGTTATAATTAAGCAAAGTAAAGTGGATGGTATAAAGGTCTGTGACTGAACCAAAAAAAGCAAAGTAAAGTGGATGGTGGATGAATATAACGTTTGTGAAAGTAAATTTATTTAATATATATATATATACAACGTTTTTTTATTAACAAAATGGATGATGAAATCTAAAGGCTAAGAGCAATTTTTTATATACAATAGGCATTAATAATGTAACAAATATAATAATTAAAGGCTAAGAAAATTTGTACATTCTAAATGTCCGAATGGTCGGTCCTCCTCAGCAATTGCTACAAAGACTGTTTGAAAACACGTTATTCTGTCTCTTTTTAATGGTTTCATGTGTATGGACTCAACACACACTTAATTAACTGGAAAATTAATTTCAACTTTCAACTAATTCGAATGAATTGAATATCAATGTGTACCAAATTTACATAAATGTACATTTGTATGTCAGATAAATATGGCTAATATCATCGACTCAGTAATTTCAATAATTTTATTGTTTAGTTGAAATTAAATTCAATAACACAATTATAATTTATTTATAAAAATTGATATTTCAATCTCATGTTATTTGAAGACAGTAATATTAAAAAATAATAATAAATAAGGTTAATGTGAAATTAATTTTTAGAATAATCAATAAGTTTGATAACACTATTGGCATCTTATTATTTGTATTTATTTATTTTTAAATTTTCACTAGCATAAATATATTTTAAATGATAAAAAAATATAATTAATTAGGAGGTTAAAAGTTTAAAATTGCACGTGTATAATTAACTCACAAATTATATATAAAGAGAGTGTTATCGTGCTTAAATTATTTAGAATGAGTCCAATTTTACAAAAAATAAAAAAATGAAAAAACAAACAAACAAAAACATTTTATTCATGTGACCGAATATATGATAAAATTTATTAGTCTTTAAAAAAAAATATTAGAAAGAAAAAATAAAGGATTTTTTTTTTTAAGTTAAAAAATAAAGAATGTCAAGCAATTTGAGGAGGAGTATAAAGTGGTAAGGTTGGATATCACATTTCAACATTTAGAGATGCCAATATAATTCTACTTAAAATTGAGTGGCGTAATGCTTTAATTATTTAGTTGTAAACCAATTCAATACCAATTTTATAGATTCGATTTAAAAAATTAGTATTTATCTTCCTTTTCCAATGTAATAAAAAAGAATTGTCAATATAGTTTTATATATTATTTTTATTTTCATTTTGAAATCTCGATCACAAAGAATTAAAAAAATTATAATTAAATTCATGTCTCTTTGGAAACTTTGTATATTTTATCAATATGAGAGGCTCTAATTTATCAAATGGATCAATGATACAATGATTTCATTAATTGGTTGTAAATTAGATAAATTTTTATCAATTAAAGTGATAGATTTTAGACTTCTATCAATTCAAATGATAGACTTCTATCGATTTTGAGTGATTAAATAGTACAATCAATAATTTTTGTGCCATAAATGAATAATTTTAAAAATTGAGTTATACATAGAATTATTATTATTATTATTATTTTTGTAATATAGATGCAAAATCCCTTAAAATTTATAGTTTTTCCATAAAAAAAAAAGAAAAAAAAAAAAGAATGGGCTGATATTACATTTTGAGACGGCCCAAAATGGTACATGCTGGAAAGTCCAGTATTCAAGAGCCATGAATTGAGCATTGGATCGAGCCATGGCGGGACGATTTGGTTCCACTAATTCCACTCTGTTCTTCATCTCTTCCGCTCACAAGATCTTGCAGTTTCGCGATTGAGGGCAATGGCGAGCGACGAAGAAGAGAGAGTTCTAGAGAACCAGCTCGAGCTTCAATTGCACGAGCAGAAAGATTCTCTCGCCGCCTTACAGGATGCCCTAGCCTCCGATGCCTCCAATCCCGACCTTCTCGCGGTACTTTTTTGTTCTTCCATAATCCAGTGATCCAGTTTTTGCTTCTTATTGAATCCATTACCTGATTTTGTTGTCAAGGTTCACGAGGAGCTTGTCCAAGCCATCAAAGATGCCGAGGAAGGGCTTTTTCTTCTCAAGCGTGCTAGGTTATTGCGAGAAGCGGATTCGGTGTTGCGTGGTTTTGACCGTAACGCGGCGGAGGAGGATGTTAAGGTGGATGTCGAGCCTGAACCTGTCGAGGATCGGGGTTTCGTGGTTGGATCGAAATGTAGGTTCCGGCACACTGATGGGCGTTGGTATGATGGTGAAATTGTTGGATTAGGTGGTTCTGATTCTGCCAAAATTTCTTTCCTCACTCCTACAACTGATAATATGTTGGTAAGCACTCGAGAACCCTGTATTTTGGCTCTTGCGAAACCGACATTTCTTTCTTTTGAAGTGTGTTTGTGAACATATTGATCATTATTTAGACTTGAATGGAGCTTTTTGTGTATTTATATAGTTGTGTGGTCTTCTTGTTTGTGAGGAAATCCAACTCTTTTTGCCTATAATAGTACATAGGATCAATTTGTAGAGTACTTTCTTGATTAGTTGAATTAGTGTTAGTAATTACTCGGATTTTGATTAACCTGAGATATTGAGGAATCACTATGGTTTTTCTCACATCATGATACAATTTTATTTTTTGATATCGGTGGGTGTTCGAGACCTACAACATGTTTTTTTGCTCACATCACTATACTAATGCTACATAACAACACCAAAGTGCAGATATGCAAGTTCTTCTTACAGCAAAGATGTCGGTTTGGCACTAACTGTCGCTTATCACATGGTATGTCTTATTCTTTCGTTTCGAGTCTTTCGACCATGTAGATCCGACAACTCTTTAAGTAAAGCCATCCTCTTTGTTTCAGTGGTTGTTCCAACCAACAATACTTATCTTTAGATGCTAGGATGGCGTATTAGCTCTATTTAACAAAGGACTTGAAGTCTCCAAAGGGTGGTGTGGTGGTCGAAGACTTGGACTTTGAAGGTATGCTCCCTCAAGGTCTCAGGTTCAAGACTCACTTGTGACATTAATTTGTAGACATCTCTTGTGTCTCCATTCCTTCAATGTCTCCCAGTGCCTAGCTCAGGGACGGGCATAGTTAATTTCGGGTATAGTGGAGTGAAACTCTGATATCTCGGATTTCAAAAAAATAAGAAACAAAACAGAGGACTTGCCGAATGAAAATAATGATGAAGTTTCTGCATTGGTCCAGCTTAAGAAAAGGTTTGCTTTCATAAGAATCCAGTGCGAACAAAAATATATCTATAGTGCTGTTTGGTTTTCGTGGCGGTGAATCTTTAATCATTTTTTTCTTGATAAAAGAATGGGTGTAAATCTTAGATCTTCTACTATGATTTTTACTCCTCCTTGAGATAAGAAACAATTTTATTTCTATCAAAAGAAGGGGGACTAGAGCCCCAATCCTAGAAATAAATCAAATGGAGATTACATTGAAGAAAAACTGTCACGGTACTGTGAGCAAAAGCCATTTCTCCTAAGAGAGAGCTAAGAGAAACTTTCATGGATTTCTCTAAAATTTCAATCCAATTTCCACATTTTTATGCATCAGGCATGCCTGTGAAGATTTAACTTCTAGAACTTCCCTTCAATGCAGTTGTCTCTATTTGCAAATTCACTGCAGGATATAGTCTCGTCTTGCGCTTGAACTTATTAGAAAAATATACTTTGCATTTTACCTCAGTTCCAATAGTATCATGATCAAGACTTTCTTTCCCTTGATTTACTTTTTGACATTTTATTTAAATTGAATTGAACTTACCCTAGTTTTTTACCCGCCTTTAATGCAAATGTTTATTTTTTCTTTTATATATCACAACGGGCAATAACTATGCCCATATTGTCAATTAGTTTATTTTTTCTTATGTATATCATAAAAGTCAGTAGCTATGCAGCTATTATCATTTCTCTTTCTTCTGTATAATATGTAGCATAATAGGCAATTGCTATGCTGTTATTCAATTAGATGAGAGAGTTCTTCATGTGCAGGAATGGACATTCCATTAACCTCCCTTAGGAGATATGTGCCAACAATTTGGAATCAGTCACTGGCAGGGTCTAGTATCTGGGCTCTATCGTCTAGGAATGGCATTTGGAGACATGCTGAACTCGAATCTTGGGATGGTGCACTTCAAGTAGCACAAGTTGTTTTTAAAGATGATGGATCCTCTCAAAATCTCGGGCCAGACGATATAGCATTATCTGAATATGCTCAAATTAGTGATGGTGACGACGAAAGTGATTCCAGTTTCGAACAGTCCGACTCAAGTGATTATGAAGAGGATGATTTGCAGGGTGTGGGGTTTCTAGAAAGCTCTACCCAGCAGAGGGGAATCCAGACGGATACCACTATATTTGCAAAATGGGAGAACCATACCCGGGGAATTGCTTCCAAGATGATGGCGAATATGGGCTATCGTGAAGGAATGGGTTTGGGTGCATCTGGGCAGGGGATACTAAATCCTATCCTTGCTAAAGTTCTTCCTGAAAAGCAATCTCTTGATCATGCTCTTGAGTCTCAAAAAGAAAATACTACGAAAGACGAGAATAGTGGTAAGAAACGAAGTAGAGGTGGTAAGAGGAAACGTGAGAAGAAGTTTGCTGCAGCAACCCGGGCAGCAAAAGAGGAAGAAGAGCCAAGCCCTGATGTCTTTAATCTCATCAACCACCACCTTGCAATGCATAATAGCGCATTGAATGGTGGATCCGTAAAGAAACAGAAAGATAAAGGTTCAGCAGATGGGAAGAAGGTAGATAGACGAACACTAATTGCGTATGACGACGAGGTGAAAGACCTGCGAATACGAATAGAGAAGCTTGAAGAAATGGTGAACAGAAATAAGAATGAGAAGGTTGTTTATGAAGCTGCCTTAAGAAAGCTGAATGAGACCCGCAAAGCTTTAGCCGAGACCGAGGCAGCTCATGCATCTGCATCGAATGCAGTTACCAGCAGAGAAAAGGAAAAAAAATGGTTGAAGTTTTAGGACGACTTCAATTTTATTGTATAATGATAGCTCAGCTTGTAGAAGATTCATGTCACTCTTTGAAACTGCTGCTTCACATAAATTATTTCATCCAGGGCTCAAACTAGGATTATTCAACCTCCCAACCTAATATATATATCTTGGGAATATCATACTTTTATTACATTGTATATTTGCAGGTATAATGCATGGAATGTAGTCATATAGCAGGGTCAACAATCTATTTATTTCCTTTAAAGATGATTGAATTTTAAATCATAATGTAGTTGACAAGCAGTTTTTTTTTTTTTTTAATTTTATTTAATACTTATTATCGGGAAATAGGCGACATGCCGATTAATTGTTCATTCTTCTAGTCAATTTTGTTTCCTTTTTTTAACCAATAAATTGAAATTAGTAGAAAAATCTACTCAATTTACTTCGTCCATCAACATAAATCAGATGGAGTGAGCAGACAATTTTTCAGCACAATAATAATTATTATTATTTGGGATTGAGGATTCAAACATGTAACCTATAATTATTGGATCATATATCATATTCAATCTTAGATCTTGTGGGCAATAGTTTTTCATAATCAACTATTTTAGTAAAATTAGTTTATTTATAATACATCAATTTAACCATACTCTACCTCAAGATTTAACCATACTCTACCTCAAGATTTAACCTACAAAATTTTACATTTCTTCTTTCAATATATTGCCTCAGTTACATTTCTTCTTTGCCTGTTGGAAAAAGGAAGTTTGGCTTCCCATGAATGAAGTCATTCCACTCGGTAGTCGGGACACCGTTTCGAGCTTTGTCCAATCTTTTGTTAACCCATTCTCAGGCCTTCAAATTGGGTACCATTGCAGATGTTTATATCTGCAACAATATCCTAAATGGGTATTGGAAATGCAAAGAATTGCAGTATGCGGAGAGGCTGTTCGACGAAATGCCACACAGAGACTCTGTATCTTGGAATACGATGATCGCGGGGCATATCAGCTGCGGAAACTTGGAGACTTCTTGGGATGCCGTTAAATGCATGAGAAGTAATGGTTTTGAGATGGATGGGTACACTTTTGGAAGCTTGCTTAAGGGCGTTGCTTGTGCTCGTGTGTTTGATTTGGGTCAGCAAATACATTCTTTGATCATTAAGATGGGCTATGCTGGAAATGTATATGCAGGGAGTGCTCTTCTGGACATGTATGCAAAATGTTACAGACTTGAGGATGCTTATTTGACATTTTTAAACATATCGAAACAGAACACCGTTTCGTGGAATGCAATGATTGCTGGATATGCACAAACGGGGGACCGGGAAACTGCTTTTTGGTTGTTAGATTGTATGGAGCAAGAAGGTGAGAAGGTGGATGATGGCACATTTGCTCCTCTGTTGCCTTTGCTTGATGATGCTGACTTTTGTAACTTGACAAAGCAGATTCATGGAAAAGTCATAAAGCATGGATTGGGGTCTGCTAATACAATGCGCAATGCCTTAATCACTTCTTATTCTGAATGTGGATTGCTTGAGGATGCCAAAAGGATTTTCGATTGCTCGAATGGGGTTCGGGATTTAGTGACATGGAACTCCATGTTGGCTGCTTATCTGGTGCATACTCAGGAAGATCTTGCTTTTAAACTCTTGATTGACATGCAAGAACATGGTTTTGAACCAGACTTGTACTCTTACACAAGCATCATCAGTGCTTGTTTCGACAAAGAGCTTGGCAATAATGGGAAATCCTTACATGGTTTGGTACTGAAGAAGGGGTTGGATCAAACGGTGCCAATTTCAAATGCATTGATTTCTATGTATCTTAAATCAGACCGTGGATTCATGAAAGAAGCCCTATGTATATTTGAATCCTTGGAGTTCAAGGACCGCGTGTCTTGGAACTCGATCTTGACTGGATTATCACAAATGGGGTGGAGCGAAGATGCAGTGAAGTCCTTTCTGCATATGAGATCTGCAGTAATGGGCATTGATCACTATTCCTTTTCTGCTGTGCTCAGATCATGCTCAGATTTGGCTACCTTTCAATTGGGACAGCAGATTCATGTCTTGGCACTTAAATACGGTTTAGAGTCCAACGAGTTCGTTTCGAGTTCATTAATTGTTATGTATTCCAAGTGTGGAATTATTGAAGATGCTAGAAAATCATTTGAAGAGGCTTTAAAGAGCTCAGCAATCACTTGGAATGCGCTCATGTTTGCTTATGCACAACATGGACAGTGCAATGTTGCATTAGACCTCTTCTTCCAAATGGAAGAGAAAAAGGTGAAAATGGATCACATAACCTTCGTCGCTGTTCTGACCGCCTGTAGCCATATCGGTTTAGTCGAACAAGGCTGCAAATTCTTGCAGACCATGGAGTCTGATTACGGCATTCCTCCACGGATGGAGCACTATGCTTGTGCAGTTGATCTATATGGGCGATCTGGGCGCCTCGAAGAAGCCAGAGCCTTAATAGAAGAAATGCCATTCAAACCCGATGCCATGGTGTGGAAGACATTTCTAGGCGTGTGCCGATCTTGTGGCAACATTGAATTAGCTTGTCAGGTTGCAAGCCATCTGCTAGAGATGGAGCCTGAAGAGCACAGCACTTATGTTCTCCTCTCAAATATATATGGAAATCTAATGAGATGGGATGAAAAGGCCAAAGTGAAAAGGCTAATGAAGGAAAGAGGAGTTAAGAAAGTCCCTGGTTGGAGTTGGATTGAAGTTGAAAATAATGTGCATGCTTTCATTGCAGAAGATCATTCTCATCCAAGTTGCCAACAGATCTACTTCTTACTGGAAGTGCTTTTGGAGGAAATCACAAGAATGGAACCTGCTGGTGGTTTTGAAAGTTTTTTGGAGAAAGAAGAACTAAGCTATGCCAATGCATAATCTGGTTTCAACATCAGTCTTGTTATTTGACCATCCTCCACCTAACGAACCGGTTTCACGCTCCGGTGTCGGAGCCGCAGAAGATCACTCTCATCCCAGTTGCCAACAGATCTACTTTTTACTCAGTTTTATTAGTCTTTGATAACATGGAAGTGAAAGTAAGTGGGTTGGTTCAAGTTGAATATTGGTCAAAATCAGCCAAAAATGACTGTTTTGAAATGTCGAGTCAATTGAATTGTTCAAAACGAACTACAAAAATTAAATGGGCTAAAAATTTGCTTTTTAGTTTTGAAAGTTGTGAAGCTATACCAAGTTATCAACTGATATGTATTGCTCAAACCGATCAAATTTGTTTAACTTTGAATTGTTTTTACTTGTACTTCTACTGAATTGAAACATTCTGATAAGACAGATGAGTTTTTCTTTTTCCATGTGTTCAAGATTGTTTGGTATTTTATAAGGTTTATAAGTTTCTCTGTCTCCCATATTCACGTTGTCTCTTGAATTGTGGTGGAATGTACTTATCTGCTAGGAATGGGAGTGAAGATTGTTGTAATGCCTTGTTGTAACGCCCCAGGTCAAGGATTTGAAATATGACTCGGAATCTAGATTCAAAATCTTGGTCCTAATCCTAGGCATGGGTGTTACAATGGAAAGTGCTTGATTGTAAAGCTGTGGTAGGAAGTGACCATTAAAGTTCAAAATGAGAATTATCCTAGGAAAGACATGAGTGAGGATAAGGCATCTTAAAACGACTCGTATTGGTTTGTGGAGACAATCTCTACTCTTTCAACCGCTTTCAACTTTTATTTCTCTCTTCAAGGTTTTTTTTTCTTTTTTTTTTTTGAAAAAACTTTATATCATTTTCTATTGCTCTCTTCTTTTAACTTCTTGACAACTTTTTACTTTCTCTCTAAGTTTTTTTATGTATTTCACTTCTCCCCTTTTCCCTCTTGGTACACCGAGCTAGCTCATAAGTTATAAAGCAGTCCATTCGATTACAAGTAAACACACATAAATTCAAGCTGCTTCATATTATTGTCCGAGCTAGCTTGTGTGCACCTCGATTATTTTCACATTATATTTGATTTGATTCTAGATTATTTGCGTGCACCTCAACTTTGTTTAGTAACATTTGAAGGCTTTTCTTTTAATTTTTCACTAATCGTTTAAAGGGTACAATGCATTTTTCCAATTAAATGGTTGCAATAATAGTGTGATTATACAAATTTGAGATTGACAAGTTAGTTCTTACTTGTGTGAGAGATTCAAACTCAACTAAACTAAAAAATATACTTAGACATTTATGCCGACCTATTATTTTTGTTGGTTAAGATTTTTATTTAATGTTTTCAACTCAACTAAAAAGTATACTTAGACATTAAACCATAGTTGAAAAATAACCCCATAAATTAATGGTGAAATTAAAATTAAAACCGTGAGTAAATTAAAAAACATTAAAGACAAAAGAAAACGTAAGTAATAAGCTTATCACAATCTTGTATGGATCTATTTTTTGCTTTAATTTTGACGTACTTCCAATTCCATAGTGAATAACGTTGGCTTCTGTTTGGAATTGCCACCACCTTTTGTTCTCTTCTGAAACTGTCCACACCAATTTAACCTTTTAATTTAAAGAGCATTCAAAAACCAAACCAACCTAACTCCACACTTTTCCATTACCATTCTAAATAGTAAATAAAACAGTCCACCTTTTGGGTGCATGGTAAAAATTATATAATGTGGTAAATTTTTTGTAAGATTGTATAAAATGTATTTGAAGTTCAAGTATGATAAAAGGGTATACTGAAAACTAATATTTTGGGTGTTGTATAAGAGATGTCAATTTTTTCTGCGAACACCCATACCTAATGAGGCAACAAATCCCTAGTATCAACCACATTAGGTCATACCTGATATGGATGAAGCGTGGTGGCGGATTAAAAGAAGCGAGCACGAGCCCCAAACAAAATTATTGGTCCATACTATCAACCACAAACTGGATCATACCCGGTAGTCAAACAAAACCAAATTATGTGCTTATGATTGAAGTCTAAATGCCAGAAACATTGGTGTACACTTAATAACCAAGCGATTATGGATCGTATCTTAGTGACATTGGTTTACACTCAATGACGACCGATTATGATTATGGATCTGAATACTCCAATCCTGCATAAAACTCAAAAAATGATCGAAATCAAAATGAAACTACACGGCTTGAAACTTTTCCAAGAAGCCATTATCAATTTCTTTTGGCAAAACAATATCAAAAAACTTTCTTTATTGAATAGTAAAATTACAGATAAATATTTATAATGAGCCACACCGTTGGTAGGCCCACAACACATTCAACGTTCCAATATAGCTCTCAACAGCTCCATTCCAGAAACAGCCCACCGACAAAAAGAACCGCCGCCGCCGCCGTCCTCACCACCATGGACGGCATCCATTTTGTCAGTTCATAGGCCATTTATAATCATACAAATACTACCAATTCACCAATATTTCAACATCTAACAGGATTATAGTCAATCAGACTCAATTATAGACCAAAATCATGTGCCGTGTGATCTTGAAATCAAAAAATTCAGATTCAATTACTAAAATAATCTCGACCATTCTCTCTGCCAATTATTATCCACAATCACGAAACCGGAAAATCGCTTCTATAAATTCCCAATTACGGAACTGTATCATGTCAAGGCAAAAGAAGAATTACTCATGAACAGAGAAAGATTCGGAGATTTTACCGCTGATCGAATCGATTCAGTTATCGTCGTCGTTGCCAGGTTTGTGGTGGTTCACCTTCGCACATGATAATCCACGCGCCAATGGCGGTGCGTCCACAACCGTCGCCGACGACATCTCCATCTGGCACATCCGGACGGCGCCGAACAGTTTCTCCGGCAGCTCCTCCTCCGTCTGTCCTTCCACCAGAAATCCCATATCTACTGTTACGTTGGTGACGTATCCAAGCGCCAGATGCAAAACCGCGCTTGCGATCGCCGAGCTTCCCATATCTACGTCGATCTCCAAATAGTTTGGTCCTCTGTGATAATTGCACGTCAATGCCTTCCCTAACAAACACGCACTGTAATTTCCTACCGCTTTCTTCACGATCCACGGCCCTTTCACGATCCGATTCACCAATTTCAACCGCTGATTTCTGAACGAGTCGTCTCCGTTGATGAATCGGTGAAGAAGCGAGCCAGATGGAATCGGATCCTCTGTAGCAAAGTAGAACACGGCACTGTACTGATCCTTCCCTGGCACTTGAATGTTAACCGCGATAATGAAGCTCTTCAACGACTGACCTAGGGCTTGCGCTCTCCTCAACGCCTGACCGACGCGATTGTCAGGACGAGCGAGGACGTTGTCGAGCTTCGTACTCGTTTTCAGCCAATCGACGCCGGCGGGAGAAAGAAGGTAATCGCCGGACGGAGATTTTTGCCGCTTCGTCAAGTAGTTCTTGGAACGAAGAGAGAAGAGGTCGCCTGGCGGCGACGCCCAGCCATTTGTTCCGGTCTGAAGGTCGACTTGGCGTAAGGATCCGCCGTTTATCGCCTCGGAAATCCAATCAACCTTCGCCGTGGACTCGCCGGCCGGTTCCCCGATTAGGCTCCGGTGACTTTGCTTTTGCTTCGTTGGGCACATGGCTCTTTCAGTACTCTCACTTTCTCTCTCTTGTTCTTATGATTTTCTCTCTCTAAATTTGACTGTTTCTTCTCCTTTTTATCTCTGGCAGTGAGGCCCACAAGTGAAAGCCTTTTGGGGCTAAGAAATGGAATAAATAAAACGCCCCTACTTTTTAACTTAATTACGCGATTGCCATTTATTTTTCATTATTATTTATTCGACGTGTTGTGTATTTTATTTTCCGACTTATTCAGAGATTACGGAAATTATTGTTTTAATTTAATGAAAATGAATTTAGATCATGCACGCTTCCAATCTTTCTTTTTCGCCTATGCACGTGTGTATGATTCACTTATCTCAAAATCAATCAATTTCTTTAATTTAAATCATTGATGATTGTTCTTTTCAAAACAAAAAAAAAAATCATTGATGATTTTTTTTTTTATTATTATATATATAGTTTGAGGCATATAAAAGATGGAAATATTGTTAATATGAGATTGATAATTTAATTAGTCAACCTTCAAAAAGAAATTACACCATTTTGGTTTTTATTATAATTTAGCTTTTAATATCTGGTTTGATAATTGAATAATTGTTTAAAAAAAAAGTTAAACCTATAAATATAAGTTAGGTAAAAAATATGAACAAATAAAATAGATAACATACATTTAAGTATACTATCATACGCCAACGTGAGCAGTTGCTCAGTAATAATAGTGTATTCTCATAGATAAGAGGTCTTGAATTCGAGTCCTCCACTTCCAAATTAATATAATCTCATAAAAAAATTACACTATTATACACCAATAAAAACAATAGCTCAACAACAATACACTCAATGATCATGAAGTAATCCCCCAACTATTATAATCTTAAAAATAAAATAATAAACTTATTCTAATATATATATTTTTTGTTTGAAATAAATAAACTAATATTTAATCTGACCTAACCTAATTAAAAAAATATAAGTCGTTAAATTTCTCTAATATACATGATTAGATGGTTAACTTATTCTAACGGAAACTATACCCTAAATAAGTATGCAAAAGAAAAAGAAAGAAAATTAATTAATAAGTCCTCATAAAGTAGTAATTTAATAGTATTTCCAATTAACTTAATAGTTAGATGAAGAATCATAATAGGGCAATAATGGTCCACTTTATGAGTTGGTTGGGCCCCACTTTGTTTTAAATAACCCACCCTTCCTTTTATTTATTTTCCTGAAAGTCGTATACGATGGGTGGCACTGGATGCAAATTCGATAAATTGTTGGGGTTAGTTACGGAATTTTAATTTCAAAAAAAAAAAAAAGAAAAAATCGGAATTTGAGACGATAATTTGTTGATCAGACGGCCTCGAAATGAACGATGGTGATAAAGACACGTGGGAGGGAAAAAGGGAAATTAAAAAAGAAAAATGCAGAAGTGGAACAGCTATTGATGACGCAAATTTTGGAATCGCCTTCTTTGAATAAAAATGGAAGAAATTAAACTTTACCTTCACATTTAATTGTACTTTCGGTTATATCTGTTTTCTATGGTATAATTATATAATAAGGTCCCATGCTTCTAGTCAATGTTCAATTTGGTCTTTTCATCTGTTGAGTTGTGTTAAATCACCAATCAAATCAAAAGCTTAAACTGATGGATTGAAGTAAATTTAATTATATCAACCAACATCATCTATTACAATTTTCATTTGTTATTTCAAATTAAAGTTTCATTTGTATCCTTATTGTATTATAAATGCCTTATTTTTATTGCTTTTTTTTTGTTAGCTATCCCGACCAGAAAAAAAAACAACATTAAATTCTTGTTTTATTTTTATATTTAGACAATACGATAAACATATATTAGAATACACGTAAGGAGAAGTACCGATTTCGAATCACGGAAGAATCGGTATTTGTAATCTCCCTTCTCAACTTGTACTAAAAAAAATCGAAATCAAATCGGTAATGTTGGTGTTGAACTGGTTTATAACAAAACAATGAAACTATTGTGTCACTAACCCATTTGATATAATAAGATTATTTTTTATAATACTCAATCTTAATATTCGAGACAAAATAACTTTTGTTGATATTTTGACTAACTTTAAATTTTAATAAATTAATAAAGTAATTATTTTAATATTAAAAAAACAAGTTAAACAAAAAATCTAAAGAATAAACTAAATAAATATACTGAATTTTAAATACGAGGATGAATAAAACTTTTGCTTAAACTATAAACTAAAAATTTGTCTAAAAAATAACTATAGACTAAAAATGTTATTTACATTTCTTAAAAAAAAAAAGTTATTTACCTTAAAATAACGTAATTTATCCTATCATTTTGAATTTTAATCAATGATAACGAACTGACAGAGGAGTGAACAAAATGGGATTTTTTGCATCCAAGGGTTAAAAAAAAAAAAATGGCAAAAAGGGGAATTTTCCCCAAAATATTTGCAAACTGGGGCATCGCGTGGTTCCCACCCACGCGACCCTTTTTTTTAGGTCGCATGGGTCCCACACACGCGACCAGACGGCATGCCACGTGACCGTTTAATCTAAACGGCCATGCATTAATAAAAAAAAAAAAAAAAAAAAAAAGGTAGCGTGTCTGGGAAACACGCGACCAAAAAAAAAAAAAAA
>JBBMEF010000014.1:5403124-5433218 GCA_037832685.1 Sicyos baderoa | reverse complement strand
ATGTAGAATCTCATATGGTTTATGGGCACACTTATTATCGGCTTTCAACTGGTCCACTCCTTTGCCTAACAAATTATCTGACTTAATTGTCTTCATCATTTTGGGGCATCCGTTTCGTGGTGATATTGAAACTCTATGGCTTAGTACTATTTCTGCCTGCCTGTGGAGTATTTGGAAAGAACGTAACAACATGCTTCTTAACGATGACCATACCTACAAGGGTCACCAATCTTTATTGGACTCTATTTTATATTTATCTTTGTATTAGTGTCACTCTGTATCGCCGTTTTGTAACTACGATTTAACTACTTTAATTTCCCAATGGCGTAGTTTTATATGATGTTTCGATAGGATGTATATTTTCAACCATCCATGAAAATTTTGTCTATCCTATCAAAAAAAAAAAAAAATAAAGCATATAAATTTTAAAATCCAAAAACCGGTGTATTGTGTGTTGTTAGGAGGAGGCGCCAAGTAGACCCAAAACGTGGCGTTTTGTGGTTTCACTAACCAAACCACACAGCCCTTTTCCAATTGCTTCGCCCATTCTCTGCAACCAAATTCCCTCAAATTCTTCCGAGCAATTGGTCGAGCAAGATGCATCTCTAATGGATTCTCCAATCTCCTTCAGCATTTCGTGTTCTCTCTAGTCATTAGCCGATGAGGAATGTCGTTGCGCGCCTCAACCGCCGCCGCCGCCGCCTGCTCGCTCCGCCCTACCCAAGTACTTTCTTCTTCTCCTTCACCTTCACCGCTTTTACTTGCGTTCTGTTCCTCTAGAGTACGGATTTTGTTTACGATCTTTCTTTTGTTTATTGTTGTTCTGTTCTCCTGTTCTCCTGTTAATCCCGTTTCCCGCCTATTGATTTGTTTGTATTCCGTTGGTTTGGGTTGATTTGACCTTGAGTGTGCAACATTTTGATTTGTAAATTGTATCTCGTAATGGTCCCCGAGGGGCGGTGCATTGGTCGAGCACATAGGCCTTGAGAATGTGCTCCTCTCGATGTTCCAGGTTCGGGGCACGGATGCAACCCCCAATTTCGCATCCGGTCCTACAATCTATACCAGCATCACAATTTAGGGACAGGCTAGTGGTAATGGACAACTTAGGTTAATTTGAGGATAAATTTTGAGCTCATATGATATATTGAGTTATCCTAGCTACTCAGACCACCAAATAGACAAAAGAGGCGTACATTATCAAGCCTGAAATGTGAGTAGGGGTTTTGTATTCAAATTGCTCACATTCGTTCCCTTCCCTTGATCAATCATTGAAATGAAAATAGCGGGCCTCGCCTAACTGAAAATTTGGGTGCAGATTAGATTGAACGATGATCTTCGTATCTGCCTGCATTCACAAAACCTCTGATTTTATCGACAGGGATGTTTGTAATGACATATTACAATTCTTTCTTTTCAGGTGGAATAAGACATTGGGAGGTTTTGGTTCAAACGTGTTGCGTATTTTGTTTATTTGGGATTGAATCAATTTATTAAGCCTTCGAGTGAATGAAATAGGATGCCAGATTTGTTGTTGGCTTATCTGTAAAGCTTATATTTGTGAAGAACTTGTCTACGTCCCAATATTATTGTTACTAAATGTAAAAAAAATGAGGGAAGGAAGTGATCACAATTTACTGCTGAATGAATCCATTCTTATTTTCCGTGGTGATTGGCCATCATTTCAATGTCACATACCATATATATTTTTGCACTTCAATTACAATTCATAAATTTTCTACTTTTGCAGGTATACCCCATAGCAATGATTTTGGAAAATGCATATCATTAGGATATTTGCAGGACATTCAAGCTTTGAGGAGAGAAGATGTTTGTCTGTTGAAAAACTTGTTTCACCGAAACTCGTAAGGGGACAATTATTTGAGAAGAGATTATTGTCATTTTTTTGCCAATTTTTTTCGCTTACTACTGTGTTTGCAATAGCCATTTACTTAAACATTGTGGGGCAGATTTTCTACCGGCTATTCAAGCGTTCATGGTGAACGGCCAACTGCGGAGTATGCAAAGTTGAGGAAGCAAATGCTGGAAAATGAATTTGGGCATGCACTTGGAACTTACAGTTCCAAAAGACTTTCCTCTGTCTACCACTTCGGTCCATTTTTGGCGTTCTATAGAGCAGCAATTATTTCATTCCATGTGTTTAACCTAACCATATGGCAGTTTTTTGTTCACGACTTAAAAAAGCGGGCAATTAAGGTATTATCTTATACATTTAATCAAAGGTTTTCAACTGTGAATAACTTTGACACAATAGGCAAGATGTGGTCAATGAAGCCTAATCTTAAGTCTGTCCCATTCCCTCAATATCGTTTGTGCTTAATAAATGTGGATGTTTTAATTCTATTTACTTTTATGTTAGTTATCTAAAAGAAAGAAAGTATTACAGGAGATGCTATGCTCAGTATGGTGTCAGTAATTGACCTTAATAAAGTTTTATATTTTGTTTCCTGCAGTTTCGAGAAACTTTAATCAGATTGGGGCCTTTCTATATCAAGGCAAGGCATTTATTTAATTCAATTTTAAATGTATTATGCATTATCATTAATATGCTTTAAAATATCAATAACTATGTGAAATGAGGTTGCAAAAGGTTTTATCAATGTTTATCTGTTGCTTGTATTAATAATATAATAACTTAAAGTTTGATGAAAACACTGACAAAATTAATGTAATTGTGCTTGAATTACAGCTTGGGCAGGCTTTGAGCACGAGGCCAGATATATTGCCATCAGTGTATTGCCAAGAACTTGCAAGGTTACAGGTATGCAAGGTTTTCTAATCCTCAATTAGATATGCGTAGTCAGATACTACCTGCATTACAAATAATCCTTAGCAATGATTTTCTTCCCTGCTACCTTTTTAGAGAGTATTCTGATAGTTTGAACTTTATTTTTTCTAGGATAACATACCACCATTTCCAACCCACAAAGCAATTAAGTCTATTGAGAACCAGTTGGGACGTCCTGTTTCACAAATTTTTGCTGATATTAGCCCAAAGCCCATTGCAGCTGCATCCTTAGGGCAGGTTTATAAGGGTAAGTGGCATCCACCTTCCTGACTAGAAAATTCTCTTTCCTTTGAAATTCTCCAAACCATTTTCTCATGTTCATCTGTGAAGTGGATGTGAAAGTTTTGATGTAAGCTAAGGTTAAATACCCACTTTTTCTCCCTCAAGTCTTGCAGCTCACCTGCATTCTGGAGAGCTTGTAGCTGTCAAAGTACAAAGGCCTGGCATGTCTCTTTCATTGACTCTTGATGCCTTGTTGTTCCAGATGATTGGTGGCCAACTAAAACGATTTGCCAAGGCCCGTAAAGATTTATTAGTAGCCGTTAATGAAATGGTGAGCCTTTGCATACTTCTTAAAACTTATTTTATTTTCCATTTATTGTTTCTCGCTTGTTAATTATACTAGTAGCACCTTTAAAAGGGATTTTCTTTCCCGTTTTTTGGTTACTTCAGTTGTGAATATCTCTGAGAATTATGCTAAAAGTCACTAATCATCTATTTTAAATTTAAGGCGTTGGAAGTTCGAAACCATTTTTCTTGAATCATATTTGAAATTATCAGTCACGGACTCGGGGTGCATTTTAAGATTTATGTATCTCAAAGATTAGGGATGTGCTTCCCTTGCCTTCCTCTGATTTTTTTTTTCTTATTTATTTAGACTGTCAATTGCCTTGCTTGTCGTTCACATTCAGGGCTTTCCTTAAATGAACAGGTCAGGCACATGTTTGATGAAATCGACTATGTTCAAGAAGGGAAAAATGCTGAGCGTTTTTATTCTCTCTATGGATGTCGACCATGTAAGTGCTAAGGCATTCTTATTATGTCCTAGGAGTATTACTACTTTCATAGATTGAAGTCAATATTCAATGTACATTTAGTTTTTTACTTAAAAATATTCTCTCCTAGCTCTGGAGACTTCTCAATTTGTGAGTTCTTCTTTTGCTAAGCCATTTGAAGTCTGATAACCTGACTAACATTTGTATGATTTTCTGATAACAATTAAGTAGCTGATGGGGAGAGGATGTCTGCAGTTGATAGCACTCTTAAATATAAGAAATCAAACTGTGTTAAAGTCCCGAAAATATATTGGGACTATACTAGAACGGCTGTGCTTACCATGGAGTGGATTGATGGAATAAAGCTTACTGATGAAACTGGCTTGCAAAAGGCTTTTTTGAATAGAAGGGAGCTCGTTGACCAGGTATTATACAGAAATTGTTCTTTAATTTCTTGTTACTTTTCCCTATCTTCTTATATTATCATTGTTATTAACATAAGATGGTTTTGTTTCTTTCTTTTAAAAAAACACTTTTGTTCTTGTCGGGCAGCTGTGTCCATTTTCTATAGTTCTCTTTGTATTGCTTATACATGGGCCATTTCTTAAAGTTGGCTATTTACATAAAATCAAACATATTTCATATTTTAGTAATATTCTTCTTTTTACCTCGTAGGGATTATATTGCTCTTTACGGCAATTGCTTGAGGTGGGGTTTTTTCATGCTGATCCACATCCAGGAAACCTTGTTGCCACTGAGAATGGTTTTCTTGCATATTTTGACTTTGGGATGATGGGTGATATCCCTCGACATTACCGTGTTGGACTGATTCAAGTGGTATGGAAATATTATTCAACTTTAACAAGTTGATAACCTCTGTTCAATATGATGCACTTGGCTATTTAAGCTTACAACTGTTTTTCAAGAAGCATTTGGTAGATCGTTGTACTGTGTTTGCCATGCAACCACACATGTTTATCTACCACGACTCGAACTAGTTATATTGCATGCAAGTTGGGATATTTATTGAGGTACTTTTTGTATCATTATGAGTCCGAGAGATACTGGCCATGATATTCTCCGGGTCTTGAAATTGATAATTCTTCTATTTTTTTCATTTTTAAAAATTACTCAATGGTTGTAGCAATGGTCCAGTTTGCACTATAATCTATAAATATTGGTTCAGGCATTATTGTTGGAATAATTTTGTTCTCTGATATCTTGTTGCATTTACAGTTTTCTTTTACGTCATTCTGACTGCTATTTTGTTTGATGGAAAATGTGGTAGAAATATGTTAATTCACAAGCACATAAATATTTCATTTTCTTTCAGCTGGTGCACTTTGTTAATCGTGACTCGCTCGGTTTGGCCAATGATTTTCTTTCTTTGGGATTCATTCCTGAAGGGGTTGATATTCAATTAGTTTCTGATGCACTAAATGCATCATTTGGCGATGGAAAAAAACAGTCCCTGGATTTTCAGGTTTGTTTCTTTAGTTTTTTGAGTTTTTATTTGCATTTACTGTCTCCAAAAGAAAATCTTACACATTGCCCACCTGTCGAAAGTTGAAAGCTGAAAGCTCTTGTGCGTCCAAATTGATGGACATGGATTTCAGGGAGTAATGAACCAGCTATACAGTGTTATGTATGAATTCAATTTTTCACTCCCTCCGGATTATGCATTGGTCATAAGATCGTTAGGGTCACTTGAAGGCACTGCAAAGGTCCTTGATCCTGAATTCAAGGTCTTAGAAAGTGCATATCCTTTTGTTATTGGAAGGCTTTTGGAAGATCCAAACCCTGATATGAGAAGAATCTTAAGAGAACTTCTCATCCGAAACGATGGGTCCATCAGGTGGAATCGGCTAGAGCGCTTAGTAAGTTTTTTCCTCTTGTTTCTCTATCATGTAGCAAAGTCGGTCCTTGTGAAAGAATGCATTTATACACTAGCTTACACATTTTCCGATTTTATTTTTCCTATATTTGAACTACATTTTAAGAGTTCTGCCAGCGTATTTTTTCGTATCTGAAGGAAAAATTATTGTTACAGGTTGCAGCCATTTCTGAACAGGCTGCCGAGTCGAGTGATGAATCCTCCGAGGAGTATTCATCAAATCCCCTAGGCTGGAAATCATTTGACATGGAAGCTGTTGTCTCAGCAACGGAGGATCTTTTTCTATTCATTCTCTCCAAGAAAGGTTCAAGGGTACGAGTTTTTCTCATACGCGACATCATTGGAGCAGTTGACATTGCTCTGCAGGATGAAATTTTCCGATGTTCATCGGATGAGAAGCGCCAGACACGATCCGAGGTTCGTTGAACTCATCTTTACAGATCTGCTTCAAAGAATAGCTTTGTAAATCAAATCATTCTTGAAGTTCTGGTGTATTGTGATTAGAACCAAATATATATTATAATAAAAGGATAATAAAGATACAAAATAACCCAAGTGTTAAAGGTACTTGGACCCTCCCGATCTTGAGATCACTCTCAAGCCCGTACTCAATATCTCAATATGCTTTTACCTCCCTATCTTCTCTTATTTATAGTCTAATATGTTTATCCTACTCCTAATAGGATTAGTCATTCCTTATCCTACTCCTAATAGGATTGACCAATTTCTTATCTTATTCCTAAACATATCTTATCATATTGTGTGGTACAGGATCATGCTATGCTGGAAAGACTTGTTCATGGGTTTCGATGTCTACGCGATGCTATGAAGTTAGCACCAAAAGTGTGGACGACTATGCTTATTCGCATGGCATTAAAGCCTGAGGTTCATAGCTTCTCTCTGGATGTCATTTCAAGCATTTTGATGCATATTGGAAGAGAAGTGCCTAACCATCTTTGGGTTTGTATTTCAAGATTCCTTCATGACTTGGAGACAGAAAAACGAGGAAAGTAAACTACTACTCTCTTTCTCATTTATACAATTATTTCTTTCTCTTTATATAGATCACCAAGTTTTTTATTTGAATGTTGGAGGAAATTTTTTAATTCATTAGATTTTAGTAGTTGAACCTTTAGTAACGGGTTACCAAAACTCTAGTTTTATGTAATCTAATTTATGCTTGATAGGGTCTCAATGGTGATGCAAGTAAATGTACATAATTTCTTTTTTGGCCAAATGAAACAAAATGTATGTTTCAAAAGCAGTAATATAATTGCCAACAAAAATAGTAGCTTAGCGACATCAATGTACAAAGAGGTTGAAGTTCAAGCCCCCTACTCCCGTAATCTCGAAAAAAAAAGTCGTTATATAATAATCATGGAGTGAACTAGTGGTTAAGAGGGCATTAGAGAATTAAGAGGTAAATGGTTCAATCTAGGGTGATCACCTATTTAGAAATATTTAGAAATTAATTTCTTCAAGGTTCGAAATTTACATGTGACATTAATTTGTAGATATCTCTCATGTCTTAATTTCTTTGATATCTTTCGGTGTCTGGCTTAGGGACAGGCGTGGTTATTCGGGTAAAGTGGATTGAAGCTCTGATTTTTTCAATTAAAAAAAAAAAAATCCTATGAATTTCATTGACATTCAATTGTTGTAGGGTTAGACCGTGACAATAGTTAAGATTCGTACAAGCTGGTCTGGATATATATATATATATATATATAAAAAGCTGTTATATCAAAACATTGGACGGAATATTGACTTAAACAATGTAATAACTTCTTATATGGATTATGACTAAAGGAACCCCTTTTAAACATGTTGATTTTATGTTGAACAATGTTTTGAAATATTATGAAACGTTGAGATCTTTGATAATCATTTGGGTTCCGTTTGATAATTTTTTGGTTTTTTGTTTTTTATTTTTGAAATTTAAGTCTATTTTCACTCAAATTTCCTACCATGTGTTTCACCATATTTATAATATATCCATCTTTCGTTAAGAAAGTAGGAGAACACAAACCAATTTTTAAAAACAAAAAAAAGAAAGTACCTTCCAAAAGTTTATTTTTGTTTTTAAAAGTTAGTTAGTATTCTCTTACTTTCTTAAGAAAAGATAGATATATGGTAGGAAGAGTGGAACATTTGTAAAAAATTTGAGTGAGAATAGATTTAAATTTCAAAAATCAAAAACAAAAAATTAAATGGTTATCAAATGAGGCCTTGATTTTTTGTTTTTGGTTTTTGAAATTTAAGTCAACACCAACTATCTTACTATATAATTTGATATTTACCTCTCACCTATATTGGTAGAAATCAAACCAAAATTTAAAAGAAAAAAAAAAGTAGTTTCAAAAGTTTGTTTTTGTTTTTAAAAGTTGGTTAACATTCCCAAAGGAAATTTGAGTAGAATAAGCTTAAATGATTATGAAACGGATGGGTTTTTGATTTTATAATTTAGCTTCTTTTATATTCACCTGCAATTAAGTAATTTAGAATAGTGGCTGCCCCCAACGGCCAGCATGGCCACACTGTGTGAAGCCATAACTCAAAACATTTGCCCGTTCGGTACATTGTGTTTAGGCCTGCGCCTGCATGCTCACATGTGCTGGAATTTGTGACACAATAGACTGCTTTTATTTAGCAAAGGCCAAGTTCAGGTCTCATCATTTTGAATGAGAAAACCAATTTTTGTTCTTTTATTTTTATTTTATTATTATTATTTTTTAATTTGGGGATTTGAATTCCTGACATTTTTCATCTCCTTTATGAAAAATGGCCCACTTCATCTTTGAATCCAATCAAAAGTTTTTGGCAGTTTTGCAATAATTGTAAGAGAAATTGAAGAAGGCAACAATGGAAAGGTTTTTGTTTGTTCCCTTCAATCAATCAATACTACCTTTGCAGCTCATCAGATGCAAAGTGGAGTCAAAAGTTAAAGCCTAAAAAGAGACGTAATTGTAATTAAGAAAAAAATAATAATAACAATTTATTGATGATCTAATATAATCTTAAGAAAATAATTAAGAGTTTATAAATGATTGATGGGTGATGTTCAAATAAATACAAATTAGATTGACGTGATAACCATTTAGATTTTGAAATTTAATGAAATTTAAATTTATTTTTACTCAATCTATCTTTTTCTATAATATGTTCACTTTTAATTAAGAAAATATGCGAATCTTAATCAAATTTCAAAATAAAAAACAACTTTTCTTGGAAGCTATTTTTTTCCCCTCAAATTTTGGTTTCGTTTCTAAAAATATAGATAAAATAAAATTGTTGTTGTAAGCTTAAATTTCAAAAATTAAAAACTAAAAATAAAATTGTAATAATTTATTTCGTTCTCTTTGCAATGTAGGCCTATAGGCTATTGTTGATGGATGTATTCTCTTTTTATTGGTCTTTTTAGTTGGTTGGTCACCTTTCAATGGGTAGTCGGGTCGTTGTTATTGGGGGATTGTCCCATTAAATGTTAGGTTGTAATGTTTGTGCTCGTTAGTCAATGGAGTTTATGTTTAAAAAATAAATAGATTTCCTTTATATATTGTAGGGTTAGAAATTTTGTAAATTGCTCTGAATAATTATAGATGTTAAATTAAAATAATAATAATAATAATAATAATAATTGACGTTAATCGGTAGAGAAAGCTTTAATTTTGTTTCTTCAATTTCAAACTTAGGTCGCGTAAAAATTACGTGTTTGTGAGAATCGAACTGACATATTCGACAATTCTGATATTGGATCATTTTGGCAACTTTAATCCCATTATCATGGAATTTTATCACATTGCATTTAAGAAAATATTTGAAATTTGATTATTATTATTATTTGATTTTTTTTATTTGAGACTTGGGTATCATAAAAAAAAATTAGTAAATTAATTTTTAGATGAATGATCAGAACTTATCAACTGCTTTTGACCATTAGTTACTCAATAATGTAGATTTTTTTCTTTTCTAAAATCTTATTTTAAAGTAAGTTCTTTGTTATTTTACTTCCCATATTTTCATATATCTTGAATCCTCCAAACCAGGTGTATTTTGTTTGGATTGAAATAGGGATGGACTAAATTTAATTTCATGCAATTTATTTATAGTTCAAAATATTATGGTGTAAGAAGTTTAATTTATATTAAAATTTAGATGAGGTTAAATTTCACACACAAAATATAATAAAATCTAACAAGAATGAGTTCCAACTTTTCATCAAAAAAAAAAAAAAAATCAGTCCATATTTGCAAAAGAGCAACGGAGGAGGATTGTGAGAAAAGATTTGATTGTCTTAAGTACTTGCTTTTCAATAGTAATTCCAGGTTAAATATTTACAGGTTAAATTTCCTTCATTTGTTGTACTTTATGAATAGTAATTCCATTTCAAGTATACTTGCTTTTCAATACCCCAGTTTTACAATGTTAAAAAGATTATTGAAATAATGCATTCCATACCCAAGACGTTTTCAAGCGCACTTAGACTATTCCCACTAAATACATCATTTAATCCAACAATATTTATTGATAATTGTTGGGAGATTCTCAACACACGGTATTTTAAATAATAAATAAATGAAGGAATTAGAGAGAGAATGATGGCGTGTCAATGTTGGTTTCGCTAAAGCGTGTGAATCTCTAAGAATTGTGCAAATATACACGGTCCTTGTTGTAGCAAATTTTAATGTAAGTAAATATCATCTCCATAGAGAAAAGTGAAACTTATGCTTAAGCGAAATTAAGAGAGTTGGGTGACGAATGATTTTGAATTGAAATATGATTAAACGAAGTAAAATAAATATAAAACAACTATTAGAAGGGAAACAAGACATTTCGGGTTGTTTCGCTTAGGCGAAACTTCACATGCTAAGGATGAACATTGCTTGCCACTCTTTGGCTCTCTCGAGCTCTAGAAGCAGTTCTCTCGAACTCAAACTCGCTATAACTAAGCAAACAACAATTGGCGAACCTTATCTCTAAACATTCATTTTACATGCAAGCAGAACTTAGCAAAACCTAGTGTTATAATATGCAACTTCGTTCTATCACATACGCTTCTCTCGAAGACGAAATAAAACTAACACAACATGCATAATAATCAACTTAACTAGAAGTTTGGCTTAGACGAAACTTCCCTACTTGCCTACTTCCTTCCAACGAACTGATTAGCTACTCATGATATAAAATAAAGGCAAAGTAGTAGAAAAGTTCATAAATATCTTCATTGAAAGCGTGTAAAAGAGTTCACTACAAGTTATGCTAAGACGAAAGTAAAGAAAGCAATAAAAGAAGAAACAAAGTTAAGATGAAGCCTGATCGGAGATGTTTCTCAACAGCTCTTCCTTTGCTCCGGCCAAACTCTGCAACTTCGGCTACACTACTCATATGCTAGAGCTAAACTATGAAAACTAGAAAAGAAGAAACGCCGACGAAACAACGGCTAAAAACAAGCAAAACGATCGGAAAATTTGAACGGCACCATGGAAGACCCTCTCGGATTCAACAAGCTTCAAATGAGGGAGAATTGCTCTATTTATAGCCAGCACAAGACGACAACCCTGAGGCGCGTGAGACTTTGTCCCTTGGGGACCGCTGACATCTATGCACGAACCGTTGGCAATTGGGACCACTGACACATCTGCTCCACGATCGACCTCTGCAAAAGCTGTCCAAGTTTGGACACTTCCTTCGCAAGGGATAGCTTCGTTTAGTTTCGCTAAGACGAAACAATGTCAAGATGGCTACTTCGTTGGGTTCTGGTTTGTTGGCTTCATATTGACGAAGTGCTGCTTCGTTTGATGAGCTTCGTTGGCTTTGTTGAGACGAAGTGTGTTTGGCTTCGTTGATGCTTGCGATAACACCTTCGTCGTGAACTTCCCTTCGTTTCGTGAGGACTTCGCTTTGCTTTGTTTAATGACTGCAAGCAAACTAAGAAGAATCAATTCATTTAAACACAACATATTTGCATACATTCGTGCACTTTTGCTTGAGCCAAACTACTAAAATGCATCATACTCAGAAAATCATAGGATGCTTCGCTTAAGCATAACTCTCCGATTAAATATTAGTACGAAAAAAATCATTGGATAATGCACTGTCGGTTAGCCTCTAACCATGAATCTAACAACCCAAAAAGTGTTTTCCATAGCTTTTATTTAATAATAAAAAAAAATATGAAGAGAGAAATTCTAAAGTAGAAAGAAAAATGTAAAAAAAAAAAAAAAACATTTGTCTTAAAAGTAGGTAAGTATTTTGAATTAAGTATTGCTCTTATTTTCATGACTACTAGGGAAGTAATTTATTGTAGCCTTACAAAATTAAATGTTTGATGTATAAAAAACAATAACGAAGGTAACATCAAAAGCATATGATGTATATTTAGGCGAATACAAGTATTAATCAGAATTGGATATTCATTATTCCAGGCAAGTTTTAGATTATATTAATTTAATCTCCAGCCAATTTTTGCTATCCTAATGGGAATAAAAAACATATTTGAACCAAACATGATTGAGAAAATGATACACTTACCTAAAATAACAAAAAAAGATACTCAAACTAATATGCCATCACAATCTAAAATTCAAAATTAATTTTCATCAAAAAAAAACCCAAAGATTCAGTGCTACAAAAGAGTTGTACATGATCCAACGATCAGATTTCTTGATCAAAACCTCCATTTCCCAACCCCATCTATAATTCTTCTTATTTACACAAAAACCTTATCAATTATTATTATTATTACTAATAATAATAATTAGGGCCCTAATAATTATCTTGATTACAAAAAAAAAATCTTAAAACGACGGAACTACGCCGTATCCACCGGCCCGGTCGACCTCAAGTTCGATGTCGGTCCGTTTGGCGAACCGTCCTTTGATTCGCGGTCTAGCCTCGGCGTACGCTTTACGCGATGCGTATCGAATCGTCTTCTCGAACTTTCTGTTCTTCCTCTTCTCTCTGTACCTCAACACTCTCGCCTCCCGATCTGCCGCCGTCATTTGCAGCGGCGCAACCGTCGATTCCGCCGTCGGTTTCGTGAACGGATTTGAAATCTCCGTCATCGCGTTACCGTCCGGGACAACTCCAACGTCGATCGACGAGGATGATACCTGAAGATCATGAAGAGCAGATCAGAGTCGAGATCGATAATTCAGGTATGGTTAGTTTAATCCATAGATCTAATAACTTACACTGTTGCTTATTGACTGAGGATTGTAACCGTACGGGAACGATTTAGCGCCGGGGAAATCGACGCCGAAGCAGCGATCGTTCACCGATTCGAGATGTACGAGTTTGCTCTGAACAGGAACGACTCCATCGGCGCCGGAGCTGTTCAGATCTTGCGCTTCTAATTTGGCATCCGCATGGTTGTAATCCAGATCAAGGTAAGGATCGATTTCTGGAAACTCGAATTTGCCTGAGTTCAGATCTGGATTTTCGATCGGCTTAGGGTTAGGGTTCGGAAGAAGCCAGGAAGCAGCCTCGGCCTCTTCTCTGCTAACGGCGTCTGCGTCTGCGTCGACGTCGGAGAAGTAACGGTCGTCGAGGAAGTTGATTGCGGCGGGAGGCTTGACCGCGGCGAGTGAGTTAGTGGAGGAGTCGTAGAAGGGCGTGACGGGGACTCGGTCGTGACGGCGGGCGAGGGGGTTGACGGAGTGGATGTCGTGGTCGCAGGAGAGGCAGAGAGCGGCGGCGTCGGCCTTGCAGGTGACGTGGGCGGGGGCTTGTTCGCAGACTTCGCAGAGCCAGACGCGGGCGTGGCGAGAGGCGAGCTTGTTGGCGGCGTGGACTTTGGAGTCACAGGCGAGGCAGAGGAAGGCGGAGTCGGCGCGGCAGAAGAGGGTGGCGGTGGCGGACTTGCAGGAGTCGCAGAGCTTGGAAGCCATGCTTCAATGGCGGAAGAGTGCAGAAAATGGTATGTTATTTTCTCAATTCTGTGATTCTCTACACTATTGTTTTGGTTATACGAGTCTATCCGGTGGGGCCATGAAATCTACTCAGCACCAATGGGAGAGGAACACGTGGGCGAGCCTTAGCCATGGAAACCAAACTGGTTTATCACTCGGGGAAATTAAATTAAAAGATTTAGTTGGGGGTTGAAAAATAAAGTTTTTTTTTTTTTACATCAACCAACAAAAAATGGTTGGGATGTGATGGGCTGTCTTTTGAAAAATAATAAAATTGGGGTTTAATAATAAATTGGGGTGTGTTTGTACCCCATTTATATATACAGTTGGGTTACAATAACGTGTTCCTCAAACACGGTTTAATATAGTCGGTGATTATTTAAATTTGCATTGTTACAATAACTACCCCTCAAACACCATTTAACATAACTTCTGTTATAATAGCTTGGCTTTCAAACACCATTTATAATAATTTACTGCTTATTATAGTTTATCGTTTATCATAACCCTCCGTTTATCACAATCAAATCGATGCCTCAGACACACTTTTAGAGTTCATGTGAGAGCAGCCAAGTATTATCCTAATTATAATATCATTGAATATTTTCCAGTAGGGTGAAAAGGCTTTTTCAAGAGATTTCTGTTGGCCCACAAAAGCAGCCCAAGACTTGTTTTGTTCGTCAGCTACGGCCCATTTTTAATGTAAACCACATTCATTACTTAGTTGTTAACTTCCTTCCAAATATTGTGCAACTCAAAATTGAAGATGAATTACTCAAATCAATTTTAAGATTGCACCATATACTATCGAATAAAGGTGGGTTTGACTTTGATTTTTCAAGAATATACTTTTAAAATACTTTTCTAATTTAAATTGTTTTAAAACGAATAAATTTTGATGTATTTGATTCGTAGAAAGTAGTTAAATAGTCCGTAAAGTAAATTATTTTGTATTTGAGGTGTACAGTTGACAACCTTTAAAAAAAATTAGATATCCATAACTGTTTGGACCAGTTTTATTGCACCTCGACTAATGTCACGGAACATACCGTCTGACCCTATAAAATTTATACGTCAAAGAGATTCTAAGAAATTAATTTTTAGGTAGGTGGTCACCATAGATTGAACTCATCACATATATCTAAAGAATTGTTATATAATTAAGTCACTCTATAATGATTAAGATTGAGTTAGTTTAGAAAATGTGTGAAGTTGGTTTTTCCAATTATATTCTCTTAGCCCAGACATTGTTTCCACTTAAATCCAAAGTAGTGTGTCAAACGAGTTCAAGAAATAAATCAAAATGCTAGTTGTCACCAAAATTGAAGAGTAATTCGACTTTGATATATACTTTTAATTTAATTCAATAATAATTTAACATATTTGATTATTTATTAATTTCCAATGGATGTTAGTTCGTGTATGTGAGATCCTTGTAATGTATGCATAAAATGCTAATATCTATCATGGTGGTCTAAGTCGTTTTCATGATATTTTTTGCCAACGTCCCCAAATCTTAATTCCAAGGTTCTAAGTACACTTTATCTTAGTTTTTGTGATTTCGCATCTAAAATTAAAAACCCTTCTTTTTTATTTTTGGAAAAGCTAAAAAAAAATCCCTTGTAAAAGAACTAAGATGAGCATAATTAAAAAGCAGAAGTTCGTATTCCATTGAACTAAAAAATGTCCCAAAAAAAAAAAAAAAAAGACGAAAAAGACGAAAAAGCTCGACTACGCATGGGATGTGATATTAAAATTGACTGAATAACTTTAACCAAAACAGAATCATTAAAATACAATAAAAAGAATAATTATCGGGTGGTACTAATATATATATAACTACTCCATTGAATATTGACATAGTACTAGTTGGATAGTTCATTCCTCGTTTGAGAATCTCGTTACGAGATTAATTTTAATAATAGTTGAGTAATTAATTACTCGTTTCAAAGTTTGTGTAAGTAATAATTAAGTGATAAGTTTGATTGAGAGTTTAATGTGAGTTTTGAAAGAATAGATAAATAATTAAAAATTGATTTTGATTGATGGGAAAAAAAATGTTAAAATAAAAATGTGTGGCTTTAAAGGTAGGTAAGTATTATTATTGTAGGAATGTTTCATATCATACCATCACATAAAAGTGGTTGTTAATTACTTTTCTTCTAAAAAAACAAACACCTGCTAATTAGTTATCACTCAAGCTTTGCTCCTTTCATTAAAAAAATGTTTCTATTGATATTTTTGTTTGGTTAGATATATATTTTCCGTTAAAAAAGAAAATTATTAGTATTTTTTCTCTATATATTTTAAAAATATAAAATTATTGTTATATTAAGTATTAAAATATTAAATAATCAAATTAATAAAAAAATAAAAACAAACTCTTCCTTTTAACAAAATGTCATAAAGAGTAACTATGCACAACGAACCCTTCCCTCTTCAAAAATGTTGAAAAAAATTTAAAAAAAAAAAAAAAAAAAAAAAAAAAAAAAAAAAAAAAAAAAAAAACTTCAAATATTTGGATATCAATGTCTAAGCCTCCACCAAGACCAAAAAAAGAGGGAAGAAGACAGTGAATTTCTCTTAATAATGGCAAGTGTAGAAAGAGAAGATAAAAGTAAATTTTTTAGGATAAATTTACCAAATTGAAGTTTAAAAGATAATTGCAACCATCATTAAATAGAAAGTTTAGAGACTTAATTATCACAAACATTTTTATGTAATTCTCTCAAAATTTAATTATTCATCATTACATGTATAATGATATATTTCTCTCAGTTTCTTTTCAGAAAAAGTTTACGTTCTTTTTACACCAAAAACAAAATTACACAGAAAGAAGCCCAAAAAAAAAAAAAAAAAAAAAAAAACACCCCACATCCAAAATTGTAAAAAATTGTTTAAAAAAAAAACACACACAAATTTGAAGAGCTTAATCTTGTTGTAGATCATGTTGAGTGTGACCCAATTCCTTAAGTCTCCCAAAATTTGAATCCATCTCATTTTCAACATCACTGTGAAGCAGAGCAGAAGAAACATAATTAGATTGAGAAAATGAGTTAAGAACTTTGGGGGCGGCGGCCGGCGTGGCCAAGAAAGTGGGGTTTCGATCGCCGGCCATGATCACCAGAATCTTCTCTTCGTAAACCTTCATTTGCTGTTGCCGTTGTTCTTCGTCTTTGATTTTCTCCTCATTATTTGCGGATTCTAAATCCCTTTCCTCTGATTGGACGGACAGCTTCCAGTACGAGCAGCCCAGAAGCAGCAGCGCAAACGAGATTAGACCCAGCATCGCCGCCAGCCCGCCGAACAGGTACGGCACCGGCGAGTGCCACGCTGGAATTTGCTGTGACAGCGCCGGCGTCGGCGGCGGCGTTGTGGAGGACGACGGGGAAATGGGTCTCATTTCGTCGGAATGGGGGTTGTGAAGCAGAGTGAAGCAGAGGAATGGTATTTAAAGGCCATGGAAACTTGCCCTTTTTACTCTCTCACACTTTTTTTTTTTTCTTTTTTAAATACAAATATCTATGGTTAATTATTTTTTAACAATTCATTTCATTCATTTTTATGATATTTGAAAAAATATTAATATTTATAATAAAATGATAGGATGGAAATTGCACAGCGACTATGTAAATAGTATAATGTTTTTGTATTCTAAAATAAATCGTATAAAATTTAGAGATGTCCACGTAGCTCGGTTGGAATGGTTTTACATGTAGTTATTTTTGCCACTCATTTTAATCTCATCCCAAAAAATTCTATATCAAGTTTAGCTAAAAACGATGCGGGGATTCTTCGCGGAAAATTTATCGAAGAATTATTCCTTGTTTAACTTTTTTCCTCATTTTTATTTATCAATTTTTTAATTTTTAGTTTAATAAATTTTAGATAATTTTAAATGGTTAACTTTGTATGGAAAATGTTTAGTAGTTTTCCCTTAAATAATTAATTATAACAGGAAAATATTCATTCAAACCAAGATTTTTTATTTCCTAAAAAAAAAAGACCAATATTCTTTTAACTTTTATGTGTATAATTATAATAAAAAAAAATATAAAAAGATTAAAAATGGAGATAGGAAATGCATTCAACGTCTCATCTCATTTTGCTCGTGATTTTTCTTTTATTTTTTTCTTTTTAATCTCCAATTGCTTCTCCTTACTCAGTCTAAATAGTGATTATTTGTGTACAAAAATGAACATATCTAATAATATTTTGTTCACAAGAGCAATTAACTTAGTGTTATGTATATGTTTAATAATTAAAAGTCATAAATTCATATCTCCATTCTCTAGTTATTGTAGTACTAAACAAAACCAATAATATTTCAAAAAGAACGATGTAAATACAATCTTATTGATAGCATTGATAAAAAAAATTAAAAAATAAAAGAATTAAGAAGTTTGAAGTTAAAATAAGTTAATTGTCCATCAATTTACAATATTGATAATGATAGATCGCATATTATCAAACGAAGATGTTCATAAGAGGAATGAGCACAGTTGAAAATTTGCAAAATTATTAAAATGAAAGTTCCATTACACACATACATACATACACACATACATATATACATACATACATACATTCTTTCAACCTTAAAATAGAGAAATAATTGCATGCTGCTCGGGCAGCATGCATCCCCTATTAGAGCCAAATCTTAACCTTCTATTATTTTTGTTATTTTTTTAAATAGTTATTTCTCAAAATTACAAACATAATAAATGACCAAGATTTAGCCAATTAAGTTGTTGTATGCTACCCGGGCAGCGTGCAATTATTTCTTGTTAAAATATCACTTAGATCATTCATTTTAAAATTAAAATGTAAACTTTTTTTTGTGAGTGATTATAACTTGAATATATATATATATATATATATATATATATATATAAATAACTTGAATAGATTAAATACAGCCAAAGGTAGCATAGCTCTACTGGCATCTTGTATGACCTAGTAACCATGAGGTTACAGGTTCAAATCCCCCTCCCCCAATTGTTGTATCAAAAAAAAAGAGAATAGATTAAATACATATAAATTTATAATTTAGGGTTGAAAAAGAAGTATAGGAATAATATTTTGTGTATTTTTTAATTCCGATGAACTTGACTTGAAGTGCATTGCATGTTAACCATGCTTGAATTGACTCCTTTTTTTACTGCAAAAATGAAGTTATGTTTGTAAGTAATCAAAATTGAATTAGAAGACTGTCGAGGAACAAAAAATATCCTAGATTCCTAGACTAAATTTCATTTAATTTTTTTTATTCAACGTTTGAGATTATTTCAAAAAAAAAAAAAAAAAAAAAGGTAAGGATTTAAACCTCCAACCAGATAATTACTATATTATTAGAGTATATTATGACACTTGTATTTTTTCTCTTAGTTAGATAAGATTTTTCTTTTTATTTTTCTAACTACAATTTCGGAGGAGAATTCAAATTCATAATCCTTCACTCATAAAAATATATTAATATTGCCAAATTACTATCTCCTAATTTTTAGTACATCCTTTAATGTTAGTTTGAGTTATATTCATTTTGTTGGACTAAATTTATTTATTATTATTTTTTATAGTATGGACTAAATTAGAATTAAGTGTTTAATTGTCAATGAAATGAAAAGCAGTTAATTTATGAATACTGAATAATATTGCCTTACTGAAAGAAAAAAAAAAAAAATCTAAGAACCAACAAAAGACTTCAACTCATGAAAACAATTTTGTATAAGGACCAGTAGTGAAAACGATAGTAGAGTATCTCAAACTGATTGCAAGTTAAATTAAGCCTAGTGATTTTTTTTTTTTTTTTTTTTTTGATTTAAAGTTCAACATGCTTAATTCATAATTGAATTTCGATAATTCACGTAAAATAAATCAATAGCAGCTTAGTTTTCGTTAGTGTGCACCCCGACAATCCGAGAAACCCGAACTAACCCAACCCAAAATTTGGGTTGGGTTGAATACATAAATGAGTTGAGTTGGGTTGAAAATCATGGAATTTTAATGGGTTGGGTTGGGTGAAGGATTGACCTAAATCAACCCAACCCAACCCGACTAACCCGAATTTCATATTTAGTTTTAAAAAATACATATTTTTACCTATAAAATAATTATTATGTTATCTAATTATTTATATTATATGTTGCATATTTATTTTATTTAATTATTATTGTTAGACTTTTATTTTTTAATATTTTTTAAACCTATTGATAATGTTTTGAAGTTAAGTAAACTTGAATTTTGCATTAGTAATAAGAGTATACTTATGCTAATATTAATCCTAAATTTCTAGGTATCGAAAAAGAGGCGTTAGAAATTGTTTATTGAATACATTGCTTATCATGGTTAACTTTTTAAATTTTAGCTTAGTTGCAAATTATGAACCCGATAACTCAACTCAACCCAACTCGAAAATAAAGGATTGAGTTGAGTTGGGTTGCGTCTTTAATTGGGTTGGGTTGGGTTGGAGAATTGATTAATCCGAATTTTTGGGTTGGGTTGAAAATCACTTCAATCCAACCCAACCCAACCCAACCTATGTTCACCCCTAATTCAAGTATGGTTGATAATTCAAGGTTGAATTTGACTTTTTACCTAATATTTCATTTTATTACTTTAATTAATCAAATGTTGCTTCTTTTATGTTTATATAATTTGTTTGTTTATTGTTAACGTTTTAAAAAAAAGATATTGTTAACCTTTCAAAACGATAATTAATCTTCATTAATATATATATATATAATATTTTTATAATTTTAGAACTATCTTAGCATTGTGGTTTTTTATTTTATATATTAGAATTAATATAATATATATATAATGGAACGAAAAAATAATAGAACTTTAAAGGCATTCCATATAATTTAGGCAATGTACATATATTTGAAAATTATGATAAGGATGATCGGTGACGTATCACAATGCCCGAATCGGATCCAAACTTGTCAACCGTAATTTAGTTTTTTTAATTAAAAGAAATATATTCCCTTATTTAAGAACATTAACTGCATCACTACCCCTTCAAATCTATAGTGACATTTTATTCTCTCTTTTTATTTTTCTTCAATTTCTCTCCACATTTTTGTACATTCTTTTACTTATTTTATATTTATATAAACTTTTGTGTCTTGCATGTAGCTATATTAGAACTTTTTTTAGTACTCAAAATAAAAATATTAGAACCTTTTTTTTCTTTAAATTTTACCAGAACCTTTTTTAATTAATTTTAATTCACTAAGTCTCTTTTACATAAATCATGTTGTTTATGATTTATAAGTCATTTATATATTTTTATAATCTAGGTGTAGGTCTATCTAATTTGTTTTTGGAGTCAAATTTAAATTATTTTATGAGATTCACTTTTATATACAACAAGATCATCATTTTATGAGTATGACATAAATAGTATAAAATATGAGTGAAGTTTGTTTCAAAAAAAAAAAAAAAAGAGTGAAGTTTTTTTTTTACTTATAAAAAATTTAATTTGAGAGATCGCATATAAGATTTATTTATTTATATATATAAAAGAATATTAGAATATAGATGTGATCTACATTTATATATAAAAAAATTCAAAATTTGGTAGTTATCATCTTATTTATCATCATAAATAATATTAAAATATGTATATAAATAATAATAATAATAATAATAATAATAATAATAATAAAAATAAAGAATAACAAATTTCAGAATTAGGAGAGTTATGTCCCTAGTACACCTCCAAGTACTTAAACTACTATCATGGAGTGACATAGAAAATAATAAAGATATATAAAATTAAGAGATAATAAATTTAATCTATAGTTATGTACTTAAAAATATGTCAAATAATATGTCGCATGATAAAAATTGATGTCAGCATAAATTGACGGTCACGAATATAACAAAGAAATGATTCGCCTACACTTAAAGTTTTAAAAAATGTTAAAATAATTCTACGCAAATAATATTTTAAATAAGCTCTTAGAGTCATGTGACTTATCATCTAGTCTTTATCCTATAAAGATTCATGTTATATTGTATTAATCAATGTTAATGACAATTAGCTGTAATACTTCAAAGCAGAATAATAGAACTCAAGGTTTAGAGTTTAGTTACTTCGTGTATATTTACTCAAGTACAAAAACTAATTTGTATCCCTTTTAAAAATTAAGTGTGTATAGGCGAGAATAGTACTTAAATTAGGTGATCACTTAAAATACATTTTGCGGTGTATATTTTCTTATTTTAAAAGATTCCTTACATTTTATGAGTATAGTTGTAAGATTCTTTTATATTTTATGAGTAATTTTGTGCATTTTTTTCCCATAAAAATATTGATATATTCTTTTTTATACAATGGCATGAGCATTCTCTCTTTTTTTTTTTTTTTTTCTGAAAAGGAGCATGAGCATTCTAACTTAACATGTAAATTAGACCAAAATTTTGTATTCTTAAAATAAGAATAAGTAATTCTCAAAAAAAAAAAAAAATAATAAGTAGAGAAGTCTCATCTCTCTATGTCTCTATATGAGGTATATGAGGTCTTTTGACTGCTGATATAAAAATAAATGGAAAAATTATCTTTTTATCCATTAAGTTTAGAGTGAGGTTTCATTTTAGTTCTTGACAATTTAATTTATTGAAAAATTTATGTATCCAGTTATTTGTGTTCTTGTGTTGGAATAATTTTATTTTCTTTGAGTATGTTATTCTGTGTGTATTTTTGTAATTGTTTGAAAAAAATTTGTGTTATTGTCAAAGATAGGAAAGTGTATAATGCTTATTGAATATGTGTATAATCTTCAATTTTTTTTTTTTTTAAAAAAAAAAAAAATTATATAAACACCAAATCAATTTATTATAATTTAATATTTATTTAATCAATATTTCGTTAAGTTCTTAACGGTTTCGTTATCTCAAGCACCAATGAGTATTATTAAAACGTAAAGGATATATAAAAATGTTTGATTTTAAAATATAGGGATTAGAATGAAACCTTACATCATACTAAAAATATAGTTTTCCCAAAATAAAATTATAAAGGTTTAGATTTTAAAATGAACAATGTACAGACATGGTTAAGTTGTCTCTTAGACAACATATATATGCTAACTTTGACAACAATATTGATACAATTAAAGTGGGGGCGAAAGAAAAAACAAAAATATTGGTGCTAAATTGATCCAATGAATTAGTTCAATTTCTTAGAATAATATTGGATCTGTTTGGTTTGATATTTTAAAAACCATAATTATATTGGATTGGTCTTTTTTTTTTATAAGGAAAAGCCAATATAAAAATTAAACAAAATGGAATGTATGAATACTTAATGAAAATAAAAATATCTTAGTATTGAGAATCGATCAAAGAACCAATTTATATGTGAAACACGACGCAAAAGCACTATTTACATTATTTATGAAAAAATTATTTTTGGTTAGTAAAAAGAAGTCTCCAAAATCCATTTCAAAATCAAATTACAAATGAGAACAAAAATTAAAAAATGAATCTAATTCTCATTCAAATCAAAATCGAACATAGTCGAACTAACGATTCTGCCCTATTATTAAATATCGGTATGATTTTCAATTTGGCACAAAACGGAACCAATGAATTAAAGACAATATTAAAATCTAAAATAATTTACATGAAATATGCAATTGAAGTATTCTATCTCAAGCTTTATACTTTAAGAAAAGAGTTTTGGAAGGTTTTATTTTTTTTTAAAAAAAAAAAAGGAAAAAAAAAAGGTGTTTGAAGCACTGGTTTAGAAAGTCGGATTGTAGGTGAATGGAAGGCTATGGCAATGGACTTGGTCTCGTGATTTTCAGTTAAAAGAGTTTCACCGGTTTCTTGCTGCTACGCGTTAACCTATAAATTTGATCCATATTATTTATAATTTAATTCTATTAAAAAAAATTAAAAATCATTGAAGAAAGGGATTACAAATACATATTTCAAATATGGATATGTGAAAACGGATTAACACAAAATTAGATAACCAATCATGCTATCGGCCCATTTAATTTTTTTTATAAAGAAAATTTAATCTTAACAATTGAAAGAGTTATAATTTAGTTTTTTTTTTCAAACATAAAAACTAAATATTCATTAATTAGCAACCACATATTTGTACGCACATTGATAAATATCACTTATAATATTAAGATGTCACAAAAATATGAAAGAAACCATTCATAAATTAGTGTTATTAATGATTGAATTCATCATCTATTAATTTTTCAAATTTCAAATTTTATATAGTATAATGCTTATTTAGTTGACCAACTAATTGTTTTAGATAATCAATTTTTTAATAATTTGTGACTCTAAGATTATTGAGAGCATTTTAGAGATTGATTTATTATCTTACTTTCCTTTTTTTTTTTTTTTTAGGCACACATTTTAAGTCTACATATTTTTAATAAGTTTTAAAAATTTAGACAATTATTATTATTTTCCAAATTGAAGAAAATTAGGGAAATGTCTGCTTTTTGAAAATTAGGGAAATGCTTTTAATAATTTTTGAAAACTCAGACAATTAAACTACTATTTTCCAAACTAAAAATCAAATAGTAATTCAACAAACTTTTAAATTTGAGATAAAAGTTGATTAATAACTTAGACCCCGTTTGATAATCATTTGGTTTTTTATTTTTAGTTTTTAAAATTTAAGCATATTCTCACTCAATTTTCTTACCATGTGTTCCACTCTATCTACAATATACCATCTTTCATTAAGAAAGTAGGAGAACATTAACTAACTTAAAAAAAAAAAAAAAAGCTTCTAAAAGTTCGTTTTTTTAAAAAAAATTGGTTAGTATTCTCCTACTTTCTTAAGGAAATATGAATATATGGTAAGAAGAGTGAAATATATTATAAGAAATTTGAGTGAGAATAGCCTTAAATTTTAAAGATTAAAAACAAAAAATCAAATGGTTATATCAAACGGGACCTTATTCATTGAATTTTTGTTTAGATTAGTTTCTTAGTGCATATTATTTAAATTATGTTATTGAAATGTTGTTATGATATATTAATTAGAGATGATTGATCACATAAATGAATGTTAACCAACAAAAGAAATATGTGTAGATATCTATTGCATGTCTAGTTAGTTTGTGTTTGAGATGCTTCCCATAATTGTAAGGCAGCACTTTCCACAAATTTAAATTGCATATATGCTATTCCATCTTTAACTAAACATTTTAAGTTAGAATAAGTCTGACTATTTAAAAAAATAAGAGAATGCTCTGTCAAAAAAATAATTAAAAATTAAAAATTAAAAAAAATAAGAGAAGGAGATGTGTTATATTTTTAGTGGTCTTCTACTTATTTAATAATTTTTTACAATTTTCTTTAATAACTATATTCATGTGGCCCAATGGATTGGTGAATATTGAAACGTATCAATAACTATTTAATACATTTGTAATTATATATTCGAGGAGGTGTTGGTATGCCTTTTTCTCATCTAGATATGGCTTTTCATTAATTATCCTTTTAAGTATGAAGCTTTACTTCATCTTATCCTAGAATTTATTTATGTCGAGCTTAATGTTTAATTTAATCTTGTTAATTATATATTTTCTTTTATTGATAGTATGAATCACTCAAAATTAAGAACAATATTGTCAATAATTAGAGACTACCTAGCACAAACACAACATGATTTTGGAAGATAATTTTATCAAATACAGACTTCAAAGACCAAGAAAATTGTTACCAAAAAAAAAGTTACATGCGTTTGGTATAAATGATTATAAATATCTGAGTATATATGTTTGATATAACTCAATTTACATACCGAAAAGGTTAGTGGTGCAATGATTTTATTATTTGATTGTAAACCAGTTCAACACGAGGGTCACGGATTTGAATTTTGGAAGAGTCGGTATTTATAATCCCCCTCCCCCAATTTGTACTCAATCTGTCAACAGATATACCGACTAGCTTCAATCAACCAAGTGGCCAATTGCCGATGTAGTGGTTTATTGTTTGTAAAACGAAATTTAAACTCCATTTTTATAGATGCTTTATTCATTTATCTTAATTTAAAAAAATAAAACAAAATTACTTGTTCAACATGGTGGATAAAAGACGATCATGATAAATCATAATTTTTTATAATTAAATAATAAATCATAGTTAATTAAGGCTGTACATAAGATAAACTAGAGATTAATTTTATCATTGATAACAATATAAATCAGTGTACTGTTGGGAAATGGACTATTTAAGTGTTTATTCGTTTGAAATAAACATCTATAAACAACAAAATATACCCTCCAATTAAGATTAAAAAACTATATTCTTAAAATAAATATACTAATAGAAAATATGGAAAATGAAATGGGGAATAAAATCATATCTAATAGACTAAGCATGGTACAAGAATCAATGTAATGACATTTAAATCTTATGGAAAAAAATTGCACTTGTGTTTACAAATGGATAACAAAAAGAAACCAGTTTTTACAAATGGTAAGATATTCTCCTTATTCGTAAATTAATGTAATTGAAGAAGAAAAAACAGTGGGAGATATATGGGGATAGAAATAGAATATTTGGTGCAACAAATATATCTAAAATGAAAAGAAAGAAAAAAAGATTTAGATTTCGAATACTACCATCACTAAAATCAATATCAGCAACCACTTGGTTAAAACTAGAATCCATTATGCATTTTAAAGCATCGTATTATTCTTCAAATCATACAAAATTTTAAACAGAAATCACTTCTAATGTGAACTTAATAAAAATAATAAACACAACTTTAAGTATTCAACACCAACGTTATAGGTTCAATCTTGGAATCGATATTTGCAATCCCCTCCCTCAACTTGTATTTAAAAAATATTAATTTTGTCGACTTTACTTCTGTTACTTATTGGTTAAAGAAAATAAAACTTCTTTATTTATTTAATTATACGTTTTTTAAATTGAGCATATATATATTTTGATTTATTTTAAAAGAAAAGTCATAATCATTCATTAAAAATAATAGAAAGTCATACAAACACGAATCCCAACCAACTGGGAGCTACTTTTGTTTTGGTCCACAAGTCGAAATACCTACTAATTAAGACAAGAAGAACAATCGATCAAGAAAAATCTCAAAGAAACAAAAACACCCTGCAAGTTAACCTTTTTACTTATGGGAATGAAAGAACCCAACGTAAAAGACCAACTAAAAATTTTCAACACTTCATAGGTGAAGTTTTGATGAGTTTTGTCTTAATAACAAATAACTTATTGACGCACACGAACCCACCAAAGTGAATAAAGAGAACTCCAAAACTGTAGAGGAATAGAGGCACGAACGAGGATAACACATATTCATCAATATGAGAGCATTTCTTCTGTTAAACTGCTCATCCGCAAAACAAACAATATAAAAAACTAAATTAGCTTTTAAAATGTGAAAAATTAATGAAATGTTACATTAGTGAAGTGGTTGCGATTCTTGACCAAAGTTCACATATTGGGCCGGGGGAGTGCAAGCACATAGGGCTTCATTACTTATTAATATGGAAAGTAGACTATGACTTCCCTATTAATATTACCGTATTAATAATTAGAAAATTTATTATGTATACCTTTATTAAAATTATAACACATTTTTATCAAAAATTTGTTTATACCAAAATTTTGAGTGATTAAACTCAATCGAACTCAATTATAACTAATAATTGAACTCAATCAGTTTGTTAAGTAATTGAACTCAAAAAATTCAATCACTAGTTATTGATTGAGTTCGATTGAGTTCAGTCACTCAGAATTTTGGTATACGTGCAATTATTTTCAGTTTTGTACTATAGATACAATTTTTAGCCAATTTTTGTTATATGTGAAAAATCCCCTAATAATTATGAATAGGAATATTTTAAATTTTAACTATATTTTTAATTATTTTTATTAAAATAGTCCATTCATTATTGTATGTATATTTCAAAATCGCTTGATATATCTTCTTTGTGATACTTGGGACTTGGTTTAAATGAGATAAATTTATCGAATGACAACCAAGCTTGATGGTTAAGAAAGTAAACTAAATTTCAGTTTGATTCTTTAGTAGAAAATAATTATAAATTTAATTACTTAAAAAAATGTCATTAAGAAATTTAAACCCAAATTAATTTTAGGTTTCAATCTAGGAAGATTTCTAATAAATTGAGTAAATCCATCGAATTGAATTGGAAGAGGTTGTCTAGTTTTGGTGAGGTGGTTTATTCAAGTCAAGTATAATAATTTTATACTTTTTGGTCAAAGAAATCGAACGGTGAAAAATGAATGAAGAAAAAGGAATAGCGTGTGTTGGGGTTAGCAGATTATTCCCAGGTACTCGTCGTCTACAAGGCTCACATTGAGCCACAAGGGCTGAGACCTGTCGCAACCATTGGGCGCCACGTTCGAGCCTCTCAACCAACCTAAACTCCCCTTTTTCTTCATTGATCATCGCCCAATCTTCGAGGCGAAAAGCGAAAAGTATTTTGAGAGAATCATTTGTGTGTGGATTGAAGTTGAGAGCATTGCAAGGAATCGTGCAAAGTTCAATCGGAAATGAGTTCGACGGTTTCACGGTTGATCCATTCGAGATCAACCATTTCCAAATTGTAGTGAGTTCATTATTCCGTCTTAGAACGCTCGATTTTGTTTCGGAATGCTGAATTTATCTTCCGTTTAATTTCATGTTCGTCATTTGTATCCTACATTTGCTCTGTATTTCGAGATATTTCCTCTAGAATTGTGAACTTGAACTATGTAGGGATAGAATTCAGGACAATGTGATTCCATTTGCACTCAATATTGATCATGAAACTCTTTTCTTGTTTCATTATCTCTATTGTGTATAGAGAAGCCCGTATGGTTTCCCGTCTTCCATGCCACCAATACAATTCCCGTTCAATTCACAGTTTCTTTTGCTGAATCCTCGCCGGAATTGTTTCCATTTTGTTTTAATATTTACATATATTTTCTTAATAAAATGTCCCGTGTGGTTGGTGCGGTGGTAGAAGATTTGAGCTTTGAAGTTGTGCTCCTTTCAAGGTCTTAGGATGAGTGTGGTTAGCCCGGGTTAGCCAGATTTAAAAAAGAAATAAATAGGCTATCTAGAGATTAAATTGGTAAAAATACGAAAATAAACAATATATATAAACCAGCCAGGGATAGGAAATACATCCCTCGTCCCTGCCTTGATTAGCTCGTGGGGAATTCATCTCCCCGGCTCATTCTCCGTTCCCCACCTAAATGAGGAATCACTACCCGTGGATTCGGATATCTCTAAATGTGTAGCTCTTTTAACTTGATGGTAACCTAACGGCAATTGGTTTTGTTGTTTCTTAACTGTATTGTGTAGCACAATGGCTGCTTCTAGGGGTGGGAGATCATTTTCAACTTATTCTAGTAAGGTTGATGAACCCTTCAAGGTTGAGGAAGCGGAAACAGTTCATGTTCCACCACCTCCATCTGAGAAGGTATATGAAATGAAGGCTAAGAGTTGTTTGTAATTTTCGTACTTTGTTGTTCTATATCTTTGACTTTAATTTCTGTCCACTCCTTGGCTTGTGGATTTATTATCAGTTGCTGGTGTTGGGTGGAAATGGATTTGTGGGCTCTCATATCTGTCGGGAAGCTCTAGATCGTGGTCTTACAGTTGCTAGTCTTAGTAGGTATGTTTCTATGTTGGAGCATATGTAACTTTGGCCTATGTGTCACACTCAATCAAGCAAACTCCTTGTAATTGGTACAATTTAGTTTTCAATGAATGTTGAATATGGAAAGTATGAAAGAATCCGCTAAAAACCAATCGGAACTCTTTATTTGGATAATCGAGTGCTATATGCTTCTTATCAAATCACTATTTTCCCTATAAATGACCGTGCTTTTTTATTTAATGAAAATGTAGATGAAAAATCAGCACAGAACAAACTCAATTATATATAAGAAAGTATAATTTTCTTACCAAAAAAAAAGAAGAATATGAAAAACGAAAGTATGATTTGAGTTTCATTTTGTTGTTTATGAATGAGAACTTCAATGTTTTCGCTCAGTTTCCTAGTGTGGAAACTCTATTCTTTCATCACAATTTGTGACGTTTTCTTATTATTTTCAGGTCGGGTAGATCATCGATACGTGATTCTTGGGCTAGCAGTGTAACTTGGCATCGAGGTTTGATTCTATTTAGATGTTTTTATTTGTCATATTTGGAGGCTATCTTAAATTCTTAATAACAATGCCTCACTATTTTTCCATTTGCAGGAAACCTTCTTTCACCTGACTCATTGAATGAAGCTTTTGACGGCGTTACAGCTGTTGTATGTAGTCCTCAACCTTTTTGAATGCGCACACGATTATAAAATAAACTAGTTACAACTTTCTTGTGTATACATTAATCCACTGATAAATAGAATAGTTTGATATTGATATGATCCAGGATCTAGATCATATCGAATATAAACTATTTTATAAATAAATAAAGATAAAGTCCCAAGAACCA
>JBBMEF010000014.1:5374184-5403024 GCA_037832685.1 Sicyos baderoa | reverse complement strand
CAAGCTTTTCTATGTATTTGACTAAGTATTTATTCTATTCGCAGTCATAAATCCACTCGCATCCGCGAGTTATCAACAAGCATCATACAAACTTTTGACAAAGTTAATACTTCATATATATAGTTATAAAACCTTTTGTACCAGCACCTATGAGCTTGTTTTTGGTTAAGCTTGCAGACTAGGTTTTTCCCCTTCTCTTTAGTAAAGTCTTATGATCCATATAAAACTCTTATTCTAGGTTTCCATGTAGAAATGTAGTAGTGACATCCATTTGTCCTAGCTCGAAACCTTCACAAGCAACTACTACAAGTAAGATTCGAATGGAAGTGAGCTTCACTACAAGTGAAAATATCTCATTGTAATTTGTTTCTTCTTTCTGTCTGAAATCTTTAGCAACAAGTCTAGCCTTAAACTTCACTTATTCACTTGTTTTAGTGATCTTTATTTAGAAAATCCACTTGCAAGGAATTGGTTTCTTATTACTAGAGAGTTTAACTAAGTCTCATGTCATGCTCTTGTGAACTGAGTGGATCTCATTTCTCATTGCATCAATCCACATCTTTTTTTTTTTTTGCTTATCAATATATCTTGATAGAATTGAGGTTCCTCATCTAACCTTTCATAGATCTCATTGCTCACATAGTCTGCTCGAGTATATCTAGCTAGTTGCGTGATTTGTTTTTTAAGTTTTTCTTTCTATATGTGAGATTGGATGGATCTTCCATTGGTGTGTGGACATCGCTTTCTTTGGAGGTTCTTTAGGTTGTGTCTGTCTCTGTTCTATATCTTGAAAGTTTGGTCTAGTATGACCAAGTTCTATGTGCAACGTCACCTTAAAACCAATTGGTTATCTTATGATTCTGTAGTTTCTTTGTGTTAGATGTCTATGAGTTCATATAAAGCTCATTTACTTCGAACATAATATCCATGTTGATTAAACTTATGTTTTCATTGAAATCTCATATTCAAATTCAAGTCTCTAATTAAAAATTTTGATAGATTTTTTATTTTATTTGAAGACGATTCTTAGTAAGGAACACAAGAATATCATATTTATTCCAAATGATTTTGTTTTTCCATTTTAGTTTATTCTTATTCTTGGTAAGGGAAGAGACGTTAAAGTTAAAAAAAAGAAAAAAAAAATATTATACTAAAGATAAATGAGATACAGTGTCTTATCGTCGCATATACACTAGTGTAACTTTTTGCACAACCATCCACTAAAATGACAAAGGTGTCCCTTTCTTTCTAAATTGTACTCTTTTCTAATAGGAGAATTTGGGTGCACCCCTCTTAACATCCGGATAACACCCAACCATGATGTTATTTACTTGAAGTCACACATCTATTTTTTTAAAAGAAATTATAATAAATATAAAGTAAAAAATAGAAATGAACTATATGGCACCAAAAGTATTGGGAGTGTACCCAAATTCTTATCTTTCTCAAATTTCAACGTCTGGTTCGAGTGATCGGTAAAAAAAATGGCTTAGCTCTCGCCCTCGCCATTCGTTCTTGTTGGGAGGTAGGGACACGAGATGTTTAATCAAGAATATGTCCCCCAGTCAATTTCTTTGCTTTATTCCCTTTTTATTTTTATTTTTATTTTTGTTTTCAAACAATTCTCTTTAGCTTTAAAATAATTTATATTCATATTTCCCATCTACAGTGTGTATATAAGTTTGATTCAAAAAAACATTTTTGGATTAATTCAAATTTTCGGGTTAGTATATTGGTCATCTAACTTTGAGCAACTTAACTCATATATTTTTTATTTAAATTAGGTCGAGTCATTGATTTGTCATTTTTATTTTAAACTTAAAATATTTGTTATTTATTATTATTTTTTTTTTTATCTAAAACAATCTAATAAATTCAACTAACCATTAAACTTTAATTTATTTCATGATATATACTTTCAAAATTTTCAAAAATATTTAGAGGGTCCTAAAATAATATATATATATATATATATATATATATATATATATGTTATAGCTAAAATATATATTTTTTAAATTAATAATAAATCTCAATGGATTAGGTTTGAATTAATTTTAGGTCAACTAAAAATATAATTTTATTCATGAAATTTTTACTTATTTGAGCCAAACTCAATTAAAATAAATTGATAATATAACCCGTCAAATTAGGTTGGGCTAACTCGAATTATTCGGCCGTTTCATCACCCCTCCATACCTGAATATAAGTGATTTCTTTTTATAGACAACCTGATTATAAGTGATTTGATTAACAATTCTATTAAATTTTATAAATTTAACATATCAAAATCTACATTTATTCTTAAAAAAATAATAATAATTATTGCGTATTAAATAAATAGTGTTTATCGAAAGGGTGACGCAATGATTTCATTCTTTAGTTGTAAAAAGTTCAACTCGTGGCGTATTAATAATAAAATAATATTGTTAATAAATATTAATAATACGTATTTTTTATTATGTATGAAAGTATTTTCATTGTAATTATTTTGTTAAAATAGACTGCCAATTATAATATATTAATAATACAAAATATTATACTAATAATAAAATGATAATGTATTATGAATAATTAATAATATTGTAATACTATAAATATAAATATTTTCAACTTTAACTACATTTGTAATTATTTGGTTGAAATAGATGGTCTATTACAATATTTCTTAATAATAAATGTAATAAAGTACCTAGATTTTGAAAATAATTTAGAAAAAATGTTTTAAGATATATTAAACACATGTAAAGATCCAACAAAAGGTTAAAATTTCAGTCGGAAATTAAAATTTAAGTTCTCTGTAATAAAAAAGAAAAGTTATTAGTAGATTTTTTGGATTAAAATACCATTTTTGGTGGGAGTTTGAAATATTCTATTTTTGTACCTAGACTTTTAAATGTTCAATTTTAATCTTTTAATTATGATTTTTATTCCGTTTTGGTCAAATTTAAAATGTTCAATTTTAGTCATTCATCCTTAGTTTTAATTTTATTTTATTCCATCACATTTTGAAGTTTCTCTTTAAAAAAATTTTGTCCTCAACTCTCCTCTCTCTATCTTATTTATAGGTTTTTTCTTCTTCTTTTCAACCTATTCATTACCAAGAAAACAGAGTAAAAATCAAAACTCATCCCTCAAGTCCAATCTTCTTCTTCATCCTCTGAGTTCCTGAAATTCCCATTTTCAAAACCATGGTGTAAGAGTACATTTCATACTAGTTTAGCAAGATACAAAGGGTTTTGGAGATGGGAATTTCAGGAACTTGAATGAAGAAGAGATTGGACGTAGGGGATAAGTTTTTATTTTTGAGAGAAAGAGAAGGAAAATGAGAGAGAGAGAGGAGTTGAGTGATAAATTTTTTGACTGAAAATTAACTCCTAAATGTGAAAGACTAAAATAGAATAAAAATTAAAGTTGGAGACTAAAATTGGACATTTAAACTCCACGCACCAAAACAGAACAAAAACATAGTTGAAAAACTAAAATTAGAAATTTGAGAGCCGATAAACAAAAAAAAAAAAAACAAACCTTAAAATTAACTCCTAAATATGAAAGACTTATAAAATAGAATAAAAATTAAAGTTGGGGACTAAAATTGAACATTTAAACTCCCGGCACTAAAACAGAACAAAAACATAGTTGAAAAACTAAAATTAGACATTTGAGAGTCGATAAACCAAAATAGAACAAACCTGAAAGTCGAGGGACCAAAATGGTATATTCAAATTATAGTACAATATGTGAGATTGTCCATGACAATATCCCAACTTTTATCCACATGTTTAAAATTGGATAGAAGTCTGAGAGTGTCTAGTCTTTCTCTTTACAAATATGAGTGTGACAAAGCGAATAGTATACCGATAAACTGAAGATAAAGACGTGCAAGGGATGTTCAATGAGTTTGCAAACGATGTGTATTGCTACATATATGAATATATAACCAAGAAAAAACAAGGAATAATACATGTACATAAACCTACATATCAGCATACACCTACAACACCAGATAATTATGCTATACATGCATTCTAGATGATCGCACAAACATGTTAGTTATTTTGCACGGTTTGTTGATGAATTCACTTTTTATTTTATATTTGTTACTTGTTTCAATATAAAAGTATTCATTCATGTGGATCTGGAATGTTTAGTGTTATGGAGACTAAACAATTATCTCAAATCTTTTCACTTCTTTTTTATCTTTAAAAAGAAATTTGAATTTTCCCTCATCTCGTTAAAGATTTGTTTAATAATGCTTTCCAATTTAAATATTAATATTTTTTTCAAGATTGTTAGGAAAAAACTAGATTTAAAAAAAGAAATCCTCAAAAAACAAAATTAAGTATAGGGTAAGATTATCCCATTCCATATTTAAAAATTAATAATTAACTTTTCAGATTAAAAAAAAATAATCATTTATTTAAAAGTAGTCTTATATAGACATTCCCTTAATATTTATCTGAAATCCAACTCCTACAATATTTAAGCCCAACGCAACTCTCCTTTTCCAATCTAAGGCCAACTAAGGGGAGGCTAGCATTGCAAGATGACCCAACGACATGCATATATATAGAAATTGGCCTTCTAAAAGGACGCATTAAATTAGGTTGCGTTGCCTTAAAAAGAAAAGGCCAAGTTAGAACGAGTTAACAACCCGAGTTGACATTCTAGAGCAAATGACACATGTTGAATGATTGGGTCATTCATTTAGTACGAGTCTAATAGTTGTCATTTTCCCCGGGACAAAAGAGATTGTGTTGGATAAACAAAATATCCCACATCTCTAAGAAAAGTGAAAGATCATGGGTTTAAAAGGAGAGAACAACAGTTCCATTGGTGTGAGGCTTTTTGGAGGGAACAACACCTCCACTTTAGGAATCACCCCTCATGGCTTTAATTTTGGGCCTTTCCTAAAAGGCTTCACATCAATGAAGGTGGTGTTATCCCCTCTTTATAAATCTAAGATCTTTCGCTCTTTTTAGTGATGTGGGATACTTTGTTTACTGTTCGCTTCTGAGGTGGTTCGCAATACATTGTCGATTGCAGCAAGTTTTAAAGTAAGTAAAAATTCATCTCCACAAGGATTAGTTATTAAACTTATGTTTAAGCGAAAATTAGAGAGTTAAAGGTAAACAGGGAATTTGTTTGAAGTGTTTGTTGGAAACGAAGGTAGTTCGCTAAATAAGTTCGTTGAAGCGAAGTAAAAGCAAAAATTGTAAAATAAGTAACTTAGCCACACATAACAATTTGTCAGATTGTTATGAGTATAGCTGCAGGATTTCGCAAGAACGTTTTCGCAAATTAATTAGACAACTGCAACTAACGCTCAACTGGCTTAGTTCTCTCGAATCTTAAGTTCGTTGAATTTGTACTGAAATTCTAGTAAACCTTATCTCAAAGCGAATGTGAATTGTAAACTCTCGTCTACAAAATACCTAGATTAAAGTATAGAAATATTTACTTCTCTCGAAGCTAAATGGCTGAATCTCTCGATCCTCTCCCTATACTTTTACATTCAGCAAACAGCTTTCATTGTAAATTAATTTAGCCAATTCTACGTTGCTAATTCTGAGTGAATTAAATGTAAAGCAAGTAAATAAGGTAACAAGTTTGCATAAATATAATTTTATAAATGAAACTTCGAATAACACAATAGAGTTTAAAAGATGCGAAAAGCAGTAAATGTAAAGTTGCAAAAAATATAAAGGAAAGCAGTAAAGAAAGCAGTAAAGAAAAGCAATAAATAAAGCAGTAAAGAAAAACAGTAAATTTGACGAAACGAATACGAATACTGGGTTGCTGACGATTAAGGTTCCTAGCCTTGAGTGGGTTCATGCACAGAGAGTCTCCTCGGTTGTACTATGGATCGATCTCTCAACGCTTTTCCGATCTCTTTAGAATCTTTCGTCGACAGCGTTTTAGCTCTATATTTCTTCCGTACTTTCTTCTTCTTCCGAGTTTGGCTTTTATAGGCGCTGAGTTGAGTCCGCAACTCTTGCTCCACGATCTCCACTTCGTCCCCGCATTTCTCGTTGGCTTGCACGTCTCGTGGTTCTGATGCGATCTGGTTTGAATGGTTGACGCGTGTATTTGCCCGATGGCTGATCTTTAAGTTAGCTTTCGCTGAATTGCAGTTTTAGCGAAAAATACCTTGCAAAACTTAGCAAAACGTTAAATAACTCAAGTTCGTAAGAGATTGTGGTATTTCTCTTTTGTGAACTATATCTAGCGAACTTTAACTATTTATCATGATATTTTCTATCTTTTTATCTATAATTCGCTCCCTTAATCATGTCGCGAATGTGAGTTATCATTTACCCAACAGACTGGTTCTGCCATTTGATGGTCTCTTCTTCGACACCCATTTGATGGTCTCTTCCTAAGTGAGGCCATTAAAAATGAAAATGGAAAAATTGACCTTGTGACTACATCGAGAACTCAAAAAATAGAGCACCTCCTATTAAAATCTAGTTGACAACTGAAGAAGCTTCCATAAGAACTCCCTCCATACAAAAAAAAAAAATCACTCAAAATTAAATTTCTCTCTCTAAAACCTAGAGAGTGGTATCGACGTCTATTTATATTAAGGGTGATGATGTCAAATATTGGTCTTCAAGATCAACGTTGAATTTGTGAGTTTTCTTGGACGAATCACCTATAAAAACCAAAGAATAAATTGGATACTAGTTGGGCGTGAGCTACGTGACCTCCGATACTTGAACCAAATACGGATGACAAAAGGGTTTAAGAGAGTACTCATTTTTAGGATTTTGTGAACTTACCTATTTTGTCTCAACCTAGCTTTATATAGGAGGCCTTACGCACTTGGCGATGTTTGATATGAACCAGAGTCGAGCTTGGGTCCAACCTTCTATGAACCTGAGGTTGGGTTGTAGCCTCCTGACCCCTTAAGGGTTTTGGGTCGGGCTTGGTGCAACCCTATAGAGACCAAGGTCGGGAGCTTCTCTTATCGAGCCTTGGTCGAGCTTTTTTTGGTCTTCCAAATGGTCTTGATCGAGCTCCGTGAGTGCCTGACCCTCCCTTGGACTCGATTCTTAAATGTTTCCGCCTCTTTTAGGTTTGGGCGGCACCCCTTCGATTTGTGTTCTCTACGTGCTTCACCGAACTTTGTGATGAAATTTTCCTTACAACAAGGGTGATCGGAATAGATCATAGATTCAAATGTCAAATGGCTAAAGGTATTCTAAAATATTTTATAATACCAACATGTTGTTTTCCTTGTTTTGAATACTTACCTTTTTATCTTTCTTTTTATCTTTTTTTTTTTAAAAGACTTACCTTTTTATCTATGTTTCTAAATAGTAAACCAAAATTTAAAAAACAAACAAATAATTTTCAAAAACTTAGTTTTGGTTTTTAAAATTTGGTTATATTCAAGAAAGATGATGAAACTTTTATATGTTATTGCCAGCATAATTTTATCATTTGGAATTCACAAATAATATTGGTTAGAGATTTATTAACTTTGTATATATAACTGTTTTCGATGATAAGTTCAAATCCTTAAAAAGAAGTTCGAATTCTTCTCCGCCAATGTATTGTGACATTCTAAAAGAAAATTTTGACTGAAATAAAAGAAATGGAAACAGAATAATTTTTAAAACAATAAAGCACTGATGTGTAGTTAATTTATATTTTAACTGTTTTACCGCCCAATTAGACTCCAAACCACCTGAAAAAAAAAAAAAAAAAAAAAAAAAAAAAAATTGAACATAGCTTAAAATCACAAACAATATCAAAATATCTCTCTCCATTTAATTAATTTCACCTCTATAAAATTTACATTCTCGTTGAACCCAAACAAAATTACACAGAAATAAGCAAAACCCCACATCCAAAATTGCAAAATTTGGTCCAGAAAACCAAAGGAAAAAAAAGGATCAAAGTTAATTTTTATTTATTGTTAGCCCTTCACTCTGCTTGTTCTTCTTCATCATGAACATCATTTTCATGGTGATCCATTTCCTTAACTTTCTCACAATTTCGATCCATGTCTTTTTCGGCACTGCGAAACTTACCAGAAGAAACATCAGATTGGGGAAAGGAAGAAACTTTGTGGGTCGCCGGCGTGGCCAAGAAAGTGGGATTCAGATCGCCGGCCATGATCACCAAAATCTTCTCTTCGTAAACCTTGCTTCGTTGTCGTTGCTGATCTTTAACTTTTTCGCCGTTTTCGGGATCGTTTCCGGCCTCTAAATCTGTTTCTTCGGATTGGATTGACAGTTTCCAGTAGGAGCAGGCCAGGATGAGGAGAGCGAAGGCAATGAGTCCGAGCATCGCTGCCATCCCGCCGAACAGATATGGCACTGGCGAGTGCCATGGTGTTCGCTGCGGGAGTGTCGCGGTGCGAGGTGGCGATGGCGGCGGGGTTATCGGGGAGGAAGGGGAGATGGTTCTCATATTGTTGGGAATTGGATGGAGACCGGAGAGTGATGGGTTTTGGGGATCTTTTTATTGGGTTGAAATTTGAATGAGGGTATGGAACAGAGAGAAGCAGAGTATTGTAATTTATAGGCCATGTAAAGTTGGTATTCTTTTTTCAAAGTTAATTACATAAAAAGAGAAATATTTAGGTCATGGTCGGGCATGACCTAAATAATAATGCCCCTTCGTATAAATTACAAATTACTTTATTTTAAATACAAAAAGTAGAAAAAGAAAGAAAAGAAAAATAGTTTGTGACCCATATTAGACTACATATATGGACATTAATATTTAGGTCATGCCCGAACATGACCTAAATATTTCTCTACATAAAATATCTATAACTGTTTTCATTTTGTCCATAGGCTTGGTGTTGTTGTTTATTGGTTGTGAACCTTAATAAAAGAGTTATTATCTTCACGGTAAATTAATAAAAGAGTTATTATTTTATTAAAATTATTATTAATTTGCATTATTCAAACCAAACACATTAATTAAATTAATAATGTTAAGAGTAATACTTAGGTAAGGGTGGGTAAGTATTTTGGAAATACTTATCCACTTTTGAGCCACATATTTTTACTTTTTAAAAAAAATTGGCTTTAATTGATGGAGAGAGAAATATTAAAGTAGAAAGAGAAAGTAAAAATGTGTGGTTATAAGGGTGGGTAAGTATTTTACCCTCACCTAAGTATTATGAAAATTCGAGTATTGTGTTGGATATACAAGTGGATCTTCATTCAAGCAAATAACCTAAAGTATCTAGAATATATATGAGCGCCTCGTCATAGTAATATTGTTGAACAACTCACTTTACAAGCATTGCAAATGAGGAGACATGTGAGTGAGGTATCTATACAAAGAGTTTGCATAAGATTGGACTAGAAATTTTGTATATGTCTACGTAAGTTTGTTATAGACTAAGATCTATATTTCACTAGGATTATCATATGTAGAACTGATCTTAATTCTGAGTAAGTTGCGAGCTCCTGGTTGTAAGAGCGTATTTTTATGTGTATGAGTGAGAATAGGCCAATGACACTGATTCAATATGTTTCTTATATTACGAATTTTCGTAGTAAGTAAGTGGGAACGTGACTTCACTCACTTTGTCTTTAGTTGTGTGAAAGTAAGTACATAATAATTCTCTTAAGGATCAATCTCAATGCTTGACTAATAATGATATTTTTATCTTCATCCTTTTTATGCATGAAAAATCTATCAAAAGAATTAAAAAAAAAAACAAAAAATAATAATAATAATTAGGGAAATTGTACTGGACAGATCTAGGCAAATTTGAAAATATTTAGCATCTATAGTCAAATATACAATATAAATAATACTCATCATATCGTATTATGTATTAGTTATTCAGTATAAAAAGTATTACTTTATACCGTATATTTGACTATGGTTGCTAATTTTTTTTAAATTTGCCTAGTGTTGTAAATATTTTATCAATCTGGTCTATTCCTGCAAAAACCTTTAAAATTAATCGATACTTGATTAAAATTAGAAACTATGCTTGATTGATTGAATCAATTCATATTTATCATATTTGCAATCAATATTCTTGATTGAAATCAATTGGTGACATTGATTAAAGCAAATCACTAACACTTATTAAAGTCAATTAATATCGATTGAACTTTATATGTGACACTAATTTAAGTCTATTGGTTGAACTTAATCATTGAAATTAGTGGAAGTAATCTAATATTTTATACCAATTATTTTTCCTAGATTATCATCAAAAAAATTACTTCAAACGATTTACCAACACGAAGAATAGCTTGTGTATTCACCGTGCCTATTTGTAATTAGTATTTATTAAATGTAAATATAAATTAAATCAAATGATACGTCTACTTTAATCATAACTAAACTTAAAAATTATTGAAAATTTTCAAATGTAATTTAAAATTGATTGAGTTCAATCAGTATCACCGATTGTATAAGTTTACCGATAAACTTCCATCGAAAATAATGATTGAAAATTTTGCTTACAAAGGTAAAATTGAGGATAAAAAATTCCCTTTGAAACTTTTCCTTACTTAAATTCGGCATTTTTTTAAAAAACATAAGTTGTAATAAGTTTGTTTAAAATTGATATCGATGAATTTCGTGAATATTTTTTTAGTAAAACTATTTTTTAATATTTTTTTGTAGATGTCAAGAACATATTAGAGATATTTTTAAATTGAAATTTTATGGTTTCTGTTCAAGCTTAAATGGTAAGGGTATTTTTGAATTTTTTTACAAAAAACCAAAGTAATCTCGAAATAATTTTTTACACAAAATGTATAGTTTTAAGGATATTTTTAGTAATTTAGCTTTTTAGAAAGTTTTGAATAGGATAGGAAATTATGATAAGGATGACGGCAGGCGTACCATGATGCCCGAATCAGATCCAAACTTATTAGCTGTAATTAGTATTTTTTATTAAAAGAAATGCCTTGCATCACTATGCTCTTCAAAATCTAGTGACATTTTATTCTCTCTCTTTTTCCTTTTTATCTTTGCATTTAGTATTTGAGAATTTTGCATATATAATAATAAAAAGAGTAAATTATTTTTATCTATACTTAAAATCAAAATTAACTCATTTGTAGTAACAAATTCAAATTTAGTTCTATCACCAATAGAATTTAATAAATGATAGGATTTTATCTTTAATTAATTATAGAGAATTTGTACTGTATAGCGAATTTCCTACCCTACATTAGAATTATAGCAACTTTTTAAAAATATTGCAAATATAGCAACTCTTTTTTGATAGAGTCTATCAGACACTATTGATGGAGTCTATAAATCTGATTTTGCTATATTTGCAAATATTTTCAAAAAGTTACTATTTATTCAATTTTTTTGCCTTATTGTAATATACATGCAAATTCCCCTTGATTATATTAGGATAGAATTTAATAAATGATAGATTCATTTTATCACTAGTTAATTTTATTTTTTTATTTTTTTTGTTCTTTCATGATATAACTCAACCAATAATATATTCATTCTATCATTGGTTAAATTCTACCGTTATAGAAATCATGTAATTATCCTATAAATATAAGAAAAAGAGGTAGAATGTACGGTAAATATACTTTGTACTAATTTTATATAAAGTTTCATACCTAGTATCTAGTTTTTTTTAGAATTGAAAGAGTGAGATTGTAAATATTGTAACGCTGGTGTGAACTGATTTACAACCCAACAATAAAATTATTACGCCACTAACTTATTAGTTTTATTAAAACCCATCTTTGTTTTGTTTTATTTTTCTAATATATCTATTTAATTTTTACATAAATAATCATGTTAAATTATTATTTATTAGTTATAGTAAATATTCTTATAATTTTCAACTGGCTTTAGGTCACGTCTCATATCATCTAATCTTTATTTTATAAAGTATTACGTCATTTCGTATCAAATTTCAATCGGTAATAATGACAATTAGCTGTAAAAGTAATTGTAATTCAAAGTAGAAGAATTTAACTAAAGTTTTTTAAAGTTAGAATTTAAGTAGGGTACATGTAGTACAAAAACCAACTTCTTATTTTGTCCTTGTTTCTAATTTGGCCTCTAACGCTCGTCTATTTTATTTAATAGTCTACTATATTTTTAATTTTTTTGTATCTTAACTCTCTAATTTGTTAAATTTAATTTCAGTTTAATTTAGAGTAAGTACATATAGAGTGGTTTAACGACTAATATTTAATTTAATTTGGTTAATGTAAAAGGTTCATACACAAAAGATAATAATTATTATGTACTGCCAAAAATAAAGATTAACTTTCAAAAACATTCGAAGCTTAGTGGAATTTTTTTAAAAAAAGATTATGAATATTCTTAGTTGCACTTGTTTTAGTGAGGCAAATGTTTGAAGAATTCTCAACAGACGATATTTTAAATATAAATAAATGGATAATTGGAGAGAGAATGATGACGTGTCAATGTTGGTTTCGCTAAAGCGAAACTCTTCTCTAATCTAGCTAACGTGTGTGAATCTCTAAGAAATGTGCAAGTATACACAGTCCTTGTTGTAGCAAGTTTTAATGTAAGTAAAAGTTATCTCCACAGGAAAAAGTTAAACTTATGCTTGAGCGAATTTAAGAGAGTTGAGTAACGAATGATTTGAGAGTTAAAATGGGATTGAACTAGGTATAATGAACGTAAAACGAACATTGGAAGGGAATAGGATTTGGGTGGTTTCGCTTAGGCGAAACCTCACAGGTTAAAGCGAACATTGCTAGCTTCTCTTTGGCTCTCTCGAGCTCTAGACGTGGTTCTCTCGAACTCCTGGTTTGGTTCTCTCGAACTCAAACACTACAACTAAGTGAACAACACTTGTCGAATTTTATCTCTAAGCATTCAGTTTACATGCAAGCAGAAACTTAGAAAAACCTAGTGTTATAACATGCAACTTCGTCCTATCACATATGCTTCTCTCGAAGACGAAATAAAACTAAACAACATGCATAATATTCACTTTGACTAGAAGTTTGGCTTAGGCGAAACTTCCTTACTTGCCCACTTCCTTCCAATGAACTAATTAACTATTCATGATGTAAAGTAAAGGCAAAACAGTAGAAAATCATGGAAATATCTTCATTGATAGCGTGTAAAAGAGTTCACTACAAGTTATGCTAAGACGAAAGTAAAGAAAAAGCAATAAAAGGAGAAACAAGGTGAGAAGAAGTCTGGTCGGAGATGTCTCTCAACAACTCTTCCTTGGCTACGACGAACTCTGCAGCTCCGGGTACACTACTCCTACGCTTAAGCTAAACTATGGAACAACTCGAAATGCAAAAAACAACTAAGCTATGGCTAAAACAAGAGAAACTTGGCCGGAAAATAGTAAACGGAGCTAAACTACGGTGGAAGCTCATCTCGGACGCGACAAGAACAAATGAAAGGGAAGGGCTCCTTTTATAGCCAAGCTGCAACCGACAGCCTCTAAGCGCGTGGGCATTTGTCGTTGTGGACCACTGATACCTTTTGATCGCACGAACCACTGTCGACTGAGACCACTAACATTCTCTGCTCCACGATCAACCTCTGCAAAAGCTGTCCAAGTTGGGACCACTTCCTTCGTCAGGGATTGCTTCGTTTAGTTTCGCTCCGGCGAAACTATGTCAGGCAGTTACTTCGTTGGGTTATGGTTAGTTGGCTTCGTAGCGACGAAGTGCTGCTTCGTCTGGTTGGCTTCGTTGATATCATTAAGACGAAGTGCTTTGTGATGCTTTGACGAAGCGTTGCTTCGTTGTGACTTGTTATAACGAACATCTTCGTCTACGAACTTCCCTTCATCTAGTGTGAACTTCGTTTTGCTTCGTTGGCTGCAAACAAACTAAGAAGAATCAATCCTTAAAACACAACATATTTGCACACAATCAGACACTTTTGCTTGAGCCAAACTACTAGAATGCATCTTACTCAGAAAACTGTAGGATTCTTCGCTTAGGCGAAAGTATATTATAAATGAGCGGAAGTTCATATTAATTCCATTAAATATTAGCAAATTCTCATATAAATATATCTTATTTTTCTATTTTAACTCTCAATTCTTGAGAGTTATGAGAAACATCATGATATTTTTGTCCATGTATAATTTTTGTTATGTAAAAATAGTATACACCCTCTAATTTAGATCGAGGATTTATAATTTATAATTTATGATATAAAACCAAATATTATTTGTTTTATCCATTTAGGTTTCTTCTTGATTTTATTATTGTCAAATGAATAAGATTGGGTGTAACCTCAATCCATTTTTATGTTACTAAAAAAACATTCATCCATTTTTATGAAACTCACTCAATGGGTGTATTTGGGAGATTTATGTAAATGAGAATAGGTTATAATCGATTAAAAGTTTTTTTAGTACAATTAAAAGCTTATCTAATGACAATTTGTTCTTTTATATATATATATATATATATATATATAAATAAAAGTATCTAAGCTTTATTATAACAACATTATCTTAAATACCAATAAACTCATGTTATGATAATCTACAACATTGTTGATTAAAACCTTATTATAATAATTTAAACTCAAACTCTGATTATCATCATTTCTATTATAATAATTACATGCACTTCAAACATTATTTAAAATAATTATTTGTTTACAATTATTCATCATAATATTCAAATTATGTTTCAAACGAACCTTATTTTTATCATTTAAAAAATGAAGAAAAATACATTTTATTGTGTTACAAATTATGATTTGACTTAGCACAAAAAAATTAAAATAAAATATTTTTTAAAATCTTGATTAAAAAAATATGTAATTTAAAACATTTCTAATGATCTAGAGGTTATATATTCAAATTCTCGATTTAAAATGTTGTTGAATCTAAAAATAATAATAATAATAATGGGAAAAAATAGGTTAAGAAAACTGCATGAGAAAGTAGATTTTGAAGGAAAAATAAAAAGGAAAAAGAAAGAGTAGATTTTGAGATATTTCCATGGGATAAACATGGATTCAACATCATAAATTAAATGATTTCTAAAAAAAACATCATAAATTAAACTCGTCAAAAACTCAAAATTCTCATGCGAGTTAAAATTAGCTGGAAAAAGTAGATAAAAAGAGAGCAATTTTACATTCAACATTATTTGTTTTGTTTTGTTTTGTTTGTTCAATATTAAAAACAGTTGGTTGTCTCGTGATTTTCGGTTGAAAGAGTTTCACCGGTTTCTTGCTTTAAGCCGTAAGGCGTTGACCCAGACACTCGCTGCCTGTGATATATATTACGACTCAACAAACAAAAATATCAAACCATAAATATCATTTTGGATTTTTTTTTTTTTATTATTGTCTAATTTTAATTACTTGAATAAAACTTTAGATTGCTTTTTTTTAGTGGGGGAGTAGAATTACAATACCGACTCTTCAGGGAATTAAATTGCTCTTTTTTTAGTTCAACTTTAAATTGCTCTTTGTCATGTGTTTCTTATCAATTTCTATTAAAAAAACTATAAAAAAAAATTCTGTATTGATCTTCATGTATTATTATTATTTCATTGAAAATAGACCAAAAGTACAAGAATCTTATCAGTAATCCCACATTTGTTAGATAAGGGGGGAAAATGTAGGTGTTTAGTGAGGACAATTATCTTTAATCAAAACATACGACTCTACATGGGTAATTATCATGGATTGAACGTTCTTAAAGAAAAAAAAAATTATCATGAATTGAACTCATCACCTTATGCAGTTCAAGACCCTCTTTGACTAATTGAGCCACTTTATAATGGTCGATCATTTTGGTAAATTTGAAACTAAAAATAAAAGAGAAAAACTTGTGTGCTTGTTCATGGGTAGATAGTACCTACCTTTGACTTATGTGGCACCGTTGATACCATACAAAGATAAATTATATAAATAAAATAATATTAAATGAAAAAGGTAAAGAAAATTGTGTGACACCAATGATGTCAAACAGAAAAAACGTAAGCATTACCTACTCATGGACAAGTATACAAATTTTTCTCAAAATAAAATCATGAAAATTAAGTTTAAAGTGAACAATATCCTATGATCGTAGAGATTTTATCTATTGTAGAACAAAGCCGTGGTGGAAATTCGTGATAAATAACTCAATCATAGTCTCAAGGTATTCCAAAGAGAATAGGAGGTGTACACAAATTATTATTTGAGGGGAGTGTCGAATCATCTCACGTTGTTCCACTAAACCAATTGACCATCATAATTATCACGAGAGATTTTTTGGTCCTTGAAGATATAATGTATAAATTCATGACCAAAACGACACGTATTAAAAAACTAATGACCAAAACAACATCTATTCGAAAATATGGACTTAACAAATCAATAAAGAAAATTCGATCTATCGCAAGAGATTTGAAGAACCAAAAGATTGTGAGTTTGATTAAGAGTTTAGTTTGCAGGAATAGATCAAATTCATAAAATATTTACAATATTAAATAAATTTAAAAAATTTAGCAACCATTAATCAAATATACAGTATGAAGTAATACATTTTATACTGAATAACTAATACTTAATATAATATGCTGAATATTATTTATATTGTATATTTGACTATTGATGCTAAATATTTTCAAATTTGTCTAGATCTGTAATTATTTTGTAAAATTGGATTATCGAATACGATTTCCCTTTAATTAATGATATCATCTATTTAGAAACTAAATTCTTAGTTTTTATTTTTTATTTTTACATTCACATATTGTACCGTTGGGATGAATGTTCGCTCTCAAATAATATCAAAGTCAAATATCAATTTTCGGACTCCAACTCGTGATAGTAGAATTGAAATGAATTAATATCAAACAAAATAATTAAGTACGCCACTGACCCTCTATTCTGTGAGAATACTCAAAATATGCAAATTTGTCCGGACACTCAATTTAAAAATGTACACAGATAATATATATATACATTAGAAAAAAGAAACCAAAACAATAAAAGGATTGGAGAATCAAAATAAGTGAAAGATGAAAAGTAGACTTTAGAAATTTAAGCTCTTGCATATTAGTGGTAAGTCAATCATTTTAGTAAACTTAAATAGAAGACTGGAATCCAATCACTTCTAGTTCTTACATTTCTCAGAATGTTTGTATTAAATAATCGAAATATACTTCATTACAGATAAGACTAAGTTGAAAATCTGAGTTTAATTTGTTATATTCTACAAAAGAAAAAAAGAAAAAGAAAACGAACAAAGAACAAAGTATCTTAAGATTTAAATATAATATGAAAAAGACAAAACGCCGCGTCCTTCCACATTTCTGGTGTGCTTTGTGAGCCACTCACTCCGTGAGGTCCCAACCAGCATCGGACTCGGTGCCCCCATTTGGTTCCTTATTATTTGGTTTCACTTAACTTTTTTTATTCAATATTTGAGATTGAGATTTGAATCCATAATTTTTAGATACCAGATTATTGAAGATGTCATTAAAATTCTGTTCTTGTTGTTTTGTCTTTATAATTGCATCCTTTAAGATGAGTCTTTCATTTGTTTATTGAAAAATTGTATTGGATAGTCCAATTTTACAAAATAATTACAGATTTAGTTATTGTATTATGTATTAGTTAATATACAATATAAATAATACTCATCATATTGTATTATTTATTAGTTATTCAGTATAATAAGTATTACTTTATACCGTATATTTGACCATGGTTGCTAAATTTTTTAAAATTTGCCTAGTGTTGTGAATATTTATCAATTTGGTCTATTCCTACAAAACCCCCTTGTTTATTTATTTATTATTATTTTATAATTTACTCTTTATAATTTGAAGAAAACTAAAATTTAATCTCTACACTTCTAAAGTTAGATTTAATTTTTATAATTTAAAACCTAAAATTTAATCTTTAAAATAGGATAAAACCTAAAAAAATAGACGTTTGTTATTCATACAAATAATGTTATTCAATTTATTTAAATTTAGTCTCATCACGATCATCTTCACAATGGTTGAATTAAAAAATAAAACAATATTTTTTAAGATAAATAAAATAGGCTTTAAATTTTCAGTGATATTTTAATTTATCTTTTGATATTAAAATTTGTGATTGTGTTTTATTTATAATTTGACTAATAATTAAAGTATTTTATTAGAATGATGAAAATAATAATAGTGAAGAGAAAACAAAAACTAAATGGCACTCCAATGACAACGTGCACAAAAATAAAAATAAAAATAAATTATTACTAATTTTTAACTCTACGTAGTTAGTAAGTTATAACTTGCCTTAAAAAAAAATATATATAACGTTCAGTCATAAAAACTTTTTTTTTTGTACAATAATATGAAGTAGGGTAATTCGAACATATAACCTCATAATTACTAAATTGTAAAAGTTGTCGGTAAAGTTTTCCAATCGTTGGTAATCATAAAAACTTTAAGATTAGTTTTTAGTGTATATTATTAAAACACTATTATCAAAATGTTTCTATATTAATTAAATAAATATTAATTAAAAAAAAGAAATGTGTAGATATTATTGGAGGAGTCATGTCTAGTGTGTGTTTAGAGCTCCGAAGATTTGTTTCACCTTTTGACAAATTTAAATTGCATATATGCTTTTCCATCTTTAACCTAAACATTTGAAGCTTGAATAAATTCGAGGAAGATGCTTATAAATATAAGATATGGGGATAGAAACATAAAATTAGGTCATGAAAAGTAAAATAACAATTTTCACATAAACCCAAAGTTGGAAATCAAATATCAGTGTTTTTATTTCGTCAGTGCTCAGCTCGTTTAAGAAAACTTCAGCCAACTTTATGAAACAATTTGTTTGATGCTACCATATCTTAAAACCAAATAATTTGTAGAAAATTAATATATCGATAGATGACCATTATAAATAATAATGAAACATGTTATAAGGTGAAAATTATTTAGACTCCTGCTACTAAGTATTTTAATTTATTCTTTGGGGCTAAGTAAGGCTAAGTCGTGGTGTGACTTTAACCATCTAGAATGATGATTATAATAAGAAAAATATTTGCAAGCTTCCTAAACCACCTCTGTGATAAAATTGGAGTCATTAATTTGTTAAGGAATAATTTTCAAAAAATAAAAATAAAAATGAATGATTTAGATTTCGTCACATAGGTGGCAGCATGCTAGCTAGGCAAATATTTCTCTTCTAATAATTGTCCTATTGAGACTCATAACATCCTGCTAGAGATTAGAGCCATAGTCTTTCCCAAATTTTTGATAAATTTTACTCGCATAAATTACATTTAATTTATAATTTTTTGTTATATATATCTTTTCTTCTATTTTTTTATTAATATTTTTTTATAAATAAAATTTTCATTATGTGTCCTTTCAAAAAATTTGTGATCCAATATTCTGGTTCTTTCTTTTTTTTTTTTTTTTTTTTTATTAAATAATTAGAGGTTGAGGACTTGAATTCATGACCTCTTGATTATTGGACATATATTAATGTTGTTGAGCAATTACTCATGTTGGCAGGTTCTTCCCCTCTTACTTTCACAAATTTTGTCCTCGGTTTCAAAATTTTCATTTATGCATTACTTAAAAAATAAAATAAAATAATAATAATAAATTCTTTCTCTCTTTAAACCTATCCAATTTATGATATGATACTGATATAAAATAAACCATGAAATATAAGTTACTCTTAACAAAATATTGAATAAATGAAATAAAGTCATCAACTTTTGAGAGAGATCGTCATCAAATTTTGAGAAAGGAAACAACCTCCAAGTATTTTGTATGTATGAATTTTTTTAGTAACGTATTATGTATAAATATATTATCGATAAAAACTAATTAATAAAATAATAAAGCAGACAGCACCAACTTTATACCTGCATAAATCAATGTTATCAACCAGGAACAAAAAGGAAATTTTAATTTAATTTAATCATTTAAAAGAAATAATGAAGAACAATAAACAATGATGATGTACTATATAAGAGAATTTTATATTGAAAGTTATTTTTTTTGTTAGGACAATTTTTTTTATACAATTTAATTGATGCAAGTGGGCAACTTTTTTTTTAGAGGTTTTTATATGAATAGACCACATTGATAAAATATTTATAATATTAGGTAAATTTGAAAAAAATTAGCAATCATAATCAAATATACGGTATAAAGTAATACTTTTTATACTGAATAACTAATACATAATACAGTATGATGAGTTTTATTTATATTGTATATTTGATTATAGATCCTAAATATTTTCAAATTTGTCTAAATCTGTAACTATATTGTAAAATTGGACTATCCAGTATTATTTCCTTTTTTTTAAGCCACACTCAAGTGGGCAATTGCCTATGTGGTGGATGAATTTAATTTTTATTTATTAAAATCCGTTTTTTTTTTTTGTTTGAAAATTAAAATCCATTTTTTATGAATGCTTTATCAACACATATATTCTATTTTTTGCTAACATAAAAGCCACTCGGAAGTTGAAAATACTACTCACAGCATTTATTCAATTTTTGTAATGTCAACTTTATTAGATAATTTCATAAATATTCCTCCTAAGTACATTATTTTTCTAACTTTTATTTTGTACTCGCTAGTTCGTTACCTTTTAAAAATATATATAATTGTAGCCAATCATTGATTGTAGATGAGAATTTAGAAAGGTTAAATAACAACTTTGCCAGCAATAACAATAAATATAACTATTTTTTCAAAATAATAATAATAAAAAAGTTTAACTACCCGTTTATGACACACACATAAATATATATTTTAAAAAAATCGAGAAATCAAAATTTTGCTCTTCTCCACCAGGGACACCACTAGCCCATTCCTAGACTGTGGCGTCGGGATACTTCGAAGTGTATTATAGTTTAAGCCTTTTCCTGCGGCAAAAAACTATGGATGTTTCAAAGAACCATGAATCTCAGAATTTTTTTCACACACGCTATGTACAATTTCGCTACTATTTTACCCTTTGAGGATCGAGTTCTTTTGCCTCACTTTGGATCTTGGCGAACTTTGGGAGACCAACTCCCTTGAGGTCGGCCTCCTTCTTTATTCTTTCTCGAGAAAAGACGACTTCTATTTACTTCTATTAAGGTGTCGCGGATCCCTATGCTTAACAAATATTTTTACCTAACAACACTTAATATAGATCGTTGATGACATTGAAGTCAATCAATTAAACTAATTAGAAACAAAATTTAATTGATTGACACATCCGTTAAATGATTTAAGACAATGAAAATCATCTATGATTCTTCTTCAATTATCTCTCCTCCTCTTCACTCACACCTTCACCCGCCAAAATCTAAAATTTGAAAAAACCGAAAGTCTAAGGCAAACCCAAAATTAGAACCACCTATCTAGTTGAAAACTCAAAATCAAAGGCCCACTCATAACAATTTGATTTTTTGTTTTTGAAATTTAAGTCTATTCTTATTCAAATTTTCTACAATATGTTATACATTTCGTACAATGTATCTATATTTCCTTCAGAAAGTAAGTGAATGATAACCAATTTTTGAACGTTACTTTTGTGTGTTTCCAAATTTTGGTTTAGTTTCTATAAATATAGATATCAAAGTAAGAAAAAACATACGGTAAAATACTTCTTTTAGGTTTAAATTTAAAAAACAAACAACCTCCAATTAAGATTTAAAAAATTATATTGCAAAAATAGATAGAAATAGAAGATATAGAAAATGAGACGAGGAATAAAATCCAATCTAATAGACTAAGCATAGTACAAGAATCAATGTATCAAAATTTAAATTATAAGAGAAAAATTGCACTTTAAAAATGGATAAGAAAATAATTAAATAGCACTCTTTACAAATGGCTAGATATTCTCTGCGAGCGTCACTTAATCTAATCGTTAAGAAAAAATTGGGGAGATATGGAGATAGAATATTAAGTGCCACAAACATAGAGAAAATGAAAGAAAGATTTGATTTGGAATATTACATCACAAAAATCAATATCAGAAAACCACTTGGTTAAAAATAGAATCCGCACTATGTTATACTTCAAAATCATACAAATGATTATAATAAAAATTCCGTTTTTGTTCTGATTATCCTAAACTAATATTCAATTATATGTGAACTTAATAAAACAATTTAACTTTATGTCAAAATATCTGAATAGGTAGTTGGATTTACTTTCTTATTCACTTGTGCCCTTTGTAGTATATGTTTTTCTTAGTTGTGGTTTTGAATTTGATAATTTAAAAAATATATATATATGAATGACAATCAACCCACAATCGAAGAATAAAGAAAACCCAGAATAAAAGAAAACAATATAAAAATTTACATAGTTCACTAATATTGTATTAATTAATTCACGGCTAGACACAATTTTATTTAAGGAGAGGCGAAAATACATAATTTGGGTTTAATTCGAGTTTATATATACACTTTCATTAAAACCTATTACAGATAAAATGTCCAATTACATAAAACGCCTTAATGCAGAATGCATACGAATGTGAAATGCGAAATGCATCTCAACAAATCTCCACATCTAAGTTGATTAGTTCTTTCATGGTAAACGTGATCTTTGACGCATATAACACTCGGCGTATCATATTAAACTACACAAATTAATTTCTAAGTAAGTGGTTATTATAGAATAAACACATCACTTTTTAGACTTCAAGAATCTTTTTGACTAATTAAGTCATTCCATAATAGTTGAGTAGTCAACTTTCTAATATATTAATGTAAGGCCTCCACTCTTTTCAAGATAGAATTCTAACATGCCCCTCAAAATAGTCTTTTCAATTTTCACTAATCTTAAATTAAATTTTAATTTCATTTTTATTAGATCGAATAGTCGAGATTAATTAAGATTTGAATGGGTTAAACTATTTACCATCCGGCTTGATTGTTGTTCGAACGAAATCCAACGGTGGGAAATAAATCAAGAAAAAGAGAGTAGCGTGTGTTGCAGTCACCAGATTATGTCCAAGAATCTACCGGCTCGCACCGAGCCACAAGGGCTCAAACTTGTCGCAACGGCTACGCGCCACGTTCCTCCCTCTGCGAGTCTCGCGTTCCCCATTTGTCTGTAAATCAAGCCGCTCAAAAAGTTCTTCTTCGTTGCTTGATCGCCGCTCAAATCTTCAACAGGAATAGCGAAAGATCTACAGCGTTGCAAGGAATTTTTCCAAGTTTCATCGGAAATGAGTTCGACCGTTTCGCGGTTGATCCATTCGAGATCATCGATTCACAAATTACAGTGAGTTCATACCGTCTTACAACACTCAATTTTGTTTCCGAATGAATGGTGAAATTTAATTTTGATTTTGTTTCCTCGACAATTGTGAACTTGGATTAGAATCGGACTCACAATGTGATCGAATTTGCACCTGATATTGATTATGCGATTGTTTTGTTGTATCTTTACTGTATTTGTAGCATAATAGCTTGTTCTAGGAGTGGGAGACCATTTTCAACAGATTCGAATAAGGTCGACGAACCGTTCAGGGTCGAGGAAGCGGAAACGGTTAACGTTCCCCCACCTCCGTCTGAGAAGGTATTGGAAATCATGGTTACGGGCTGTATGTAATTTGTGTACTTCTCTTGTAATCTTTGACTTTAATTTCTGTTTTTTTTCACTGGCTTGTGCATTGCATTTGTTCAGTTGCTGGTTTTGGGTGGAAATGGATTCGTGGGCTCTCATATATGTCGCGAAGCACTTGATCGTGGCCTTACAGTTGCTAGCCTTAGTAGGTAATTATTTGTAGGAACATATGTGACTTTGGCATATGTGTCATGTTATGAAAACGGCAATCAACAACCGAATTGAAGACAGAAAAGATAACGAAATGCAAACAACACCGAAAATTTACGAACGTTGTGTTAGCTAGTTCACAAGCAGGGAGAGAGAACTCTTTTATTAAGAGAGACGAAAATATAGATTACAGAATCAACATCATAATCAACATCATAATCGGTAGGGCATCATTCGTTCCAGGCATATCACAACATGTCACATTGATCTAATTGCTTAATTTTCAAAAACTAACAGAGGATTTAGGTGGTTGCAATGGCGAAGTCGATGACCGGCGATGGGAACAAGTCTTAATTTTCGAAGTCTCATATGACAAAAGAAGGATTTAGGTGGAAGTAATATTAGGCTTAATTTTCAAAAAAAAAAAACCATGACCTAAGAACCTTATTTCAAGGTCTTAGTTTTCAACAGATGTTGGTAATGGGAAGTACAAAATAATCTGCTAAAACCCATTAAGAACGCTATTTGGAACATAGAGTGCTGTATGCTGTTTTTTTTTTATATCCATGACTGTCGAGGTCATCTTGCGTGCACCTCGGCTATTTCACGGTGAATATGAACCCATCACCTCTTATATGCTGCCTTTCAAAATAACTATTTTCTATGAATGGTAGCTCTCTTTATTTAATGAAATCAGTCCAAAACGAACACAATTTTAGATGATTGGAGTTCCCATTTGCTGTTTATGAATGATAACTTGAATGTATTTGTTCAGTTTCCTAGTCTTGGAAACTCTATTCTTTCATCACAATTGTTGGGATTTTCTTATTATTGTCAGGTCTGGTAGATCAGCAATTCGCGATTCTTGGGCTAACAGTGTAACTTGGCATCGAGGTTTGATTTCATTTAAGATGATTTTAATTGTCACATTTGCTGGCTGTCTTATTCATAATACCTCGACTCTTTTCCCATTGGCAGGAAACCTTCTTTCACCCGATTCATTGAACGAAGCTTTTGACGGTGTTACAGCTGTTGTATGTAGTCAAAATTTCCTAATGTAGTCAAAATTTCCTAATAGTTACAACTTTGTTATGTTGCAGTCATTCATTGAATGATAAATCACTACAGCTGCGCTCATTTCTGAACACAGTCTTGGAACTCGGCCGGAAGAAAGCTTTCTTCCTTCCTCTCCCAACAAGCAATGGCCGCATTCGCTAGCGCGAATGCCGTTGCGCGTTAGCTTACTAACTAAAGTCGTTTTCTTGCTCCCCGATCCTTCTCCCTTTCGGTCGCTTCTATCCTTTCCTTTACCGTTACAGTATCTTGCAGAGGCTAGAGCAGCATATGATCCATCAGTGGCAGAGCTAGATGCAGTAGTTCCTATGGTTGGTCTATACCGGCACCATAATATCCAATTGGGGAGGGAAGGAAGATTCGAATTCGAGATTAATCGAAAAGCAGCTGAGCAAGTTGAACGTCGAGCTTAACCCGATCCCTTTCTTCTTCCTCTTCAAGTGTATTACATAACCTCAAACTTCTCCCACTAGAATCAGAATCTTTACCTTGTTGCTTCAAGCCATTTTCTACTTCTACCTTCAAACGGGATCCTTAACAGTCTCATGCTTTTGCACCTGTAATAGAAACCTGGGGAAAGAAAGAAGGAAACTCTGTCAAGCAGCATTCTTTTATCCTCTCCCGAACAAGCAACGGCCGAGCGCGCTAGCGCAAAAGCCGTTGCGCGTTAGCAACGTGCATCCGTTTTCGCTATGGTTATCAAAAGCCTCTCCACGTCTTTTTTTTTTAGTCTTTTTTTCTCCTCCGGAAATAAACTTTTCAGTTTACTCTGAATGTAGTAAAGATTTCCATCACAAGGTTTCTGAATGTGACGGGGGAAGAGGTTTAGTGAAGTGGAAGGCGAACTTTCTACGGCTACCCTTTGCCTTTGCATAACGCGATTAAAGGTTTCGAGTGCCGCTTTCCGGAAATGGCAGAAATCGATGCCAGTGCCGCAGAGAACATTTTGTCTCGCGATCTGGAAATATCTGCGGAGATGGATACTTAACTAAAGTAGCTTGATAGGTGTCTGACGCATTCCTTCTTTCTTCTCCGGAACTGAGTAAACAAAGGAAATAGGCTTTGCTACGTACCTTCTCCCTTTGGTCTTGCAGCTTCTTTTCCTTATTAATTTAGTTTCTGTGGTTTCTATATATATAGCTTTTCATGTTCCTGCAAATTTATCTCTATTCTTGTTACCTTAACTATTTAAGGAATGATTCTTCATGAGTTTTGGTAAATCTTAGTTTTATATTTCTAGGTCTCTTGCATTGGCGGTTTTGGCTCTAATGCTCACATGTACAAGATCAATGGAACGACAAATATCAATGCAATCAGAGTTGCTTCAGAAAAAGGTGCAGTTTTGTGTGCGGTTATAACCTAAAATTACGCAGTCTAAACCTATCGTTTCCTGTCCAAACTTAAATCTCCCAATACTTTTGATTGCATCTCACCTCATGTCAACAACAACGCTTCCCCTCTGCCCAATAAGTTTTTTTATTTCACGGGTCTCTGGTGATATGCTTTACTTGCTACATTGTTTTTATGTATTTCATGGAAATTAGAAGCAGAAATTTTGCAGTTGCTCTATCTTAAGGTTATTTTGTACAAATAATTACTTTTATAATGCTCTTGCAGATTATATTGTACTTGTAATTCTCATGCAGATATATCAGATGCTCGAATGTTTCTTTTAGAATCTACAATCACTTTATGTTTTGTTTCATAGTTGTTGTTGGGGATTTTTTGGTGTCCTATCTAGATGTTTGATCTCCTGGATCCTACCAATTATTTTTAACATCAAGATTTCATCTAATGATTATGGTGAATTTGATATTTGTTATACTCAATGACTCTTACCAAGGCAAGACCCATGGATTACAGGTGTAAAGAGATTTGTCTATATCTCTGCTGCTGATTTTGGCATAGCTAATTACTTGCTACAGGGATATTATGAGGGAAAGGTAGTATTTCTATTCCCTTCATTCCAAGAACTGGCAACTAACCAAGATCATTGTCAGTTATATATCGTGTAACCTGTTAATGCCCTCCTTAATCTAATCAAACTATGATCGGGTCTTTTAAGGAAAAACATTGATCATCAATGGAAGATTTGACTTTCTTTTTCATCATTTGTGTGTATTTGAATTGTGGTTATGAAAAATCCGTGCTTTGGTTTGTGTAGCGAGCGGCTGAGACAGAACTCCTCACTAAATTTCCATATGGAGGTTAGATCTCTAGTTCGTCACTGTTACTATCAAATTCTTAATTTGTATTAATGCTCTGCAGTTCAGATAAATTGCCTGTAATTTGTAAGATGAATGTATGCACCCAGCACTTTTTGATGTAGCTGCTAGCTCGGTATATTGCACATGTTCTACTTTTCTAAATTATACAGTCATTTACTATAAGCAGACTGATGGAGACTAAAGTGTTCTTTAATGTACATTTTTAGGAGTGATTTTGAGGCCGGGATTTATCTATGGGACTCGTAATGTTGGGAGCATGCAGATACCTCTCGGAGTAATTGGTTCTCCTCTGGAAATGGTAACTTACGGTTTCTTTGGTTTTCCCCCCTTATGCCTATTCTATTATGCTATGAACTTTGAGTTCCCAGATTCCTAAGTTGATTGATACTTAAAGACTCTATTTGATAACCATTTTGTATTTAGTTTTTGGTTTTTAAAATTTAAGCTTACAACAACTTACCCTTTGTTACTTGTATATTTACATCTTACCTATATTTTTAGAAACCAAACAAAAACAAAAAAAAGTAGCTTCGAAATGCTTGTTTTTGTTTTTAAATTTTGGTTCACATCCACTTATTTTCTTAAAGAAAGATGGATATATTATAGGAAAGATAGAACACATGGTAGGAAATTTAATTTCAAAAATCTAAAACATAAAATCAAATGGTTGTCAAACAGAGTCTTAATAGTTTCGTTCGGGATTGCTTTGCTGGTGCATTTACAGTTTGCATAGTAGTCAGGACATAACTGGTCTAAAACAAATCCAATTTTCTTCACCAGGATTAATATTTCACTGCAGGTTCTTCAACACACAAAACCGCTAAACCAACTACCACTCGTTGGTCCTCTATTTACTCCTCCGGTAAACGTGACTTCGGTGGCAAAGGTTTCTGTTCGAGCAGCTACAGATTCTGTCTTTCCTCCTGGCATCATTGACATCTATGGCATACAACGATACAGTCAACACAAATCGAAATAGATTAATCAATACTATGCTTCAAGGCATGCTCATTTTCTCTCCCTATTATATTTTATATATTAGAGAATCCATATCATATAAATGTCTGTTGATCTTCTCACTAGATGGGATTTACTCAACAGCTTGTGTACTGGGTTGAAGAATTAAGACGTTCATTTTCTTTTATCTGGTGCAAATAATATCAAGCAGAGATCTGCAAATTCATTTGTTACCATTTTCTTTTATTCATAAGTCTTGAGATAGGGGAAGAAGTATCTTGAATGCCAATTTCTTTTAGAGCTGAGTTTGTTGTGTTCTTTCTTGTGTTGGACTGTTCCGCATTATGTTTGATTCTGCATCTATTAGTTATTTAAATAAATGAAGGTTTGGGAGTTCATTGCAAGATTGGTTTGGGACATTTCTTCGAGTCCACAATGGGGTGGTGGACTGTTGTTGGGCTGTGGTCGAAGGCTTGGACTGTGAAAGTGTGTTTCATTCAAAATCTCAGGTTTGAGACTCATCCATGACATTAATTTGTAGGCATTTTTCGTGTTTTCATTCTTTTGATGTCTCGCTGTGTTTAGTTTAGGGATGGGCGAGTGAAGCTCTGATTTTCCGGTTTTTCAAAAAAGAAAAAACTATGCTTAGAATATTTTCAAGAAGAGATTTCGGGTCATTTTTCTGGGTAGGTATCTTATAATCACTCTCTGCCTTTTTGGAACATTGCTCTAACAGGTAAGATATTTTGTTAAAAGACCGAATGCAAAATATTCCATCTTCAATGAGTATTCACTCTGAAAAGAAGTACCTGAGGCCGTGAGGGAGTACTAGGGGTGAACATGGGTTGGGTTGAGGTGATTTTCAACCCAACCCAAAAATTCGGGTTGGTCAATTCTCCAACC
>JBBMEF010000014.1:5359535-5374084 GCA_037832685.1 Sicyos baderoa | reverse complement strand
CCCCGTCGGGGGCGCTGCCCCCGAACCCCCGACTACTCATCGTAGGGTAAAAGACTCGTTCAAGGCATAATGCAACATTATTTTTTATCTTCAAGATTTCATCAAAGGATTATAGTGAATTTATATTTGGTATACTTAATGATTCTTACTTACCAAGGCAAGAGCTATGTCTCACAGGTGTAAAGAGATTTGTCTATATCTCTGCTGCTGATTTTGGCTTAGCTAATTACTTGCTGAAGGGATATTATGAGGGAAAGGTAATATTTCTACTCCCTTCATTCCAAGAGGTCTTGGACAATTATTGATCATGTAGCTTGTTAAGGCCCTCCCTTGATTCAATCAAACTATGATCGAGGTCTTTTTGGGTAAAACTTTGAACAATGATGGAAGAAACGACTAATTTAATTTCTTCCCGAAATGTGGCACCAACCATTCCTTTTTGTGCATATAGAAGCTCTACATTATTTGAAAGTATTTTTCATCATTCATGTGTGTTTGGATCGGTGTGGTTTATGCAAAATCTGTGTTTTGGTTTGTGTAGCGAGCGGCTGAGACAGAACTCCTCACTAAATTTTCTTATGGAGGTTAGATCTCTGGTCTGTCCTGTTAGTGTAAATTATAATTCTGAACTCAGTTAAGATATACTGCCAGTAATATGTAAGAGGAATGTAGCACTCTTTAATGTAGCTGGCTAGCAAGAGATATTGTTTATTGGCTTTTGTGAACCTGTTTTTCTTTCCTAAATTATGTTCTCTTTTTACTGTTAGCTGACAAGTTGAGAATAAAGCGTTCTTTAATGTGCAATTTTCAGGAGTGATTTTGAGGCCGGGATTTATTTATGGGACCCGTAATATCGGTAGCATGAAGTTACCTCTCGGAGTAATTGGTTCTCCTCTCGAAATGGTAACTTTTGGTTTTGTCTTCGTTTTTTTCTTATGTGAACTTTGGTCTGAGTTTCCAGCTTTTGAAATTTGTAGATAATTCTAGTTTCTTTGTCTCCTTACTATTGTTATTAGTTTCAGTTTACAAAAAACACAATATAGGGAGATCACTAAATTTGTTTACATATCGATAAACCAAACTTAGTATTAGTATTTTCATGACTCATGAATCCTTTATTCAGATTTCTACTACTAAAATTGACATAAACCCGCAGGCCTTTGTTTCTAGTTCCGATTGTGTTAATTTTATGGTAAAAAAATTAAATCCCTTGAACCAAATATTTTTCAATAAAATTTCACTGCAGGTTCTTCAATACGCTAAACCTCTACACCAACTACCACTTGTTGGTCCTCTATTTACTCCTCCAGTAAACGTGACGGCGGTGGCGAAGGTTTCTGTTCGGGCGGCAACAGATCCTGTCTTTCCTCCTGGCATCATCGACGTCTATAGCATACAACGTTACACTCAACAGAAGTTGAAATAGATTCAAGATTATACATATATATATTAGAGAATTGATAACTAAATGTCTATGATCTTCTCACTTGATGGGATTTTACTTGCCAGTGTGTGTACTGGGTTGAAGATTAAAGGCAGTTCATTTTCTTGTATCTGGTGCAAATAATATCATGCAGAGATCTGCAAATTCATTTGTTTAAGCTCTTTCCTTACTAAGCCTTTGTTAAAGGGTAAGGAATTATCTTGAAGATGTTGAAATGCTGCTGCGTTTTTCCTGTGCTTGGACAGTCTCGTTATATTTTATGCAACTGAATTAAATAAATGAGGGCTTGCTTGGGTTCATCAAAAAATGGATTGGGGATATTTTTCAAGTTTTCATCTTGTACATACTATCTGCAATTTAAAGGGAAGAATCATTTTTTTATTATTCTTTACAAACCAGTTACCGAAATGAGGTCACTCGTGATGTATTGATTTTATTGTTTGGTGCTAATTTAGGGTAATATCACGGTCATATATTTGATAATAAAAATTGGTATTTGATTCTCATTTAATTGAGAGCATTTAATTGAGAGCAGTGTACCTCAGGATTTGTGGTAACTTTTTTTTGATAATTTTTAAAAAGTGGATTACAGTATTTAATAATTTTTTACCTTCTTAGTAAAATTTCAAAAACAACATCAACGTTTTTAATTTATTAAAAAAAAGTAGGTAATTAAAAAAGAACTTTGTGGGTGGAAATTGAGTATCAAAATGATATATTTTAGGCCCTGTTGATAAATATTTAGTTTTTTATTTTTGATTTTTTAAATTTAAGTCTACTCTCAATCAAATTTTCTACCATTCCTACTAAATATTCATATTTTCTTAAGAAAGTGAAAGTTATTTTTTTTTTTTTTAAAAAAAAATTAGTTAGTAGTCTTCTACTTTCCTAAGAAAATATATAGGAATGGTGGAACACATTAGAGAAAATTTAGGTGAGAATATATTTAAATTTCAAAAACAAAAAATAAAAAATAAAATAGTTATTAAATAAGGTCTTAAATAAATTATTTCGGAGAGTTCTTTCCTCCCCTTAATATTTGCCGGACACTTGATTATTACCATTGTAATATACTTAATTATTATTATTATTGTAATATGTAAAATCATGATGGAGCTTGTTTGACTATAAATATATAATCTCCAATCCCGTGAATAACAAAATATTGAGAGAAAAATGGTGCAGATTTGGCAATTTTATGACACCCCAATTGAAGCCAATACTAATCGACTGAACCAATCTTATATTTGTCATATTTGCAATTAGTGACATCAATTGAAGTCAATTAATGTACTACCTTCCAAATTGATTTTTTTTTTTTTTTTTGATTCCAGCAATCGAATCTATGAACGTGGAATAGAAATTGATTAACGCAAAATTAGATAACCAATTGTATCACCGACGCATTTGGTTAAATTGATCATCTTTTAAACTGATCTCTCATAATATTTACGGGATGATGACATTGACCAGAAGTAAATTGTGAACTAGATCCTTCAAAAAAAAAAAAAAAAAAAAAGAAAAAATTATGGACTAGAAGTAAATTAGTGACATTGATTTAATTTTAAATAATTAAATTGTGAAGTAGAACAAAAAGGTGCAAAAGCTAATGTAATAATAAAAATGAGGGAATTTGAGTAAACATTAGGCATCTATAAAGAGGGCAATTTGTTTGATTCAAAGGAGAGGCTTGAGTTGGAAGAGAGGGAAAACGAAGAAGATGAACAACAGGCAACAAGGAACAGAGAGCAGGCACGACGATGACGCGGCCATGGCCGAGTTTCTAGCATCTCTAATGGAATACACTCCCACTGTAAGATCCCACAATATCCAACTCGCCTTTTTCGCTGCAATTTCAAATCGCCTTCTTCTTTCTCTTTTCACAGATTCCCGACGAGTTGGTGGAGCATTACCTTGGGAAGAGTGGATTTCAGTGCCCCGACGTTCGATTGTATGCATCTTTTTCGTTTTTCCAAACCCTAGGTTTTGAACGAACATCAATTTTATCTCTCCAAACCCTAGGTTTAGTGAACCATAATCGCATCGCGGTTACAAATTAGGGGATTTCTTATTTCTGAGTACTTTTAGTCAATGAAACTATTTTTTTTTTGTTCTTCGTGATCTAGGTTATTGATATCTACTTTGTTCTATAGCAGTGTCAATAGGTGTTATATTATGCCTGGAACGCATTAATGCCCTGCGATTAGTTAGTAGGGGTCTCACTGCTCAGTCAGTTTCCACGGAGTATTCTATTTGTAGTTTATGCATTATGTAGTTAGGGTTTAATGAGAGCGCATATATAACCTCGATTTAAACCTTAGCCGATTAATCATGTTCATTACTCTGTAATCTGTATTATGACGCCTCCTCTGAATAAAACTGTTCTCCTTCTCTGCCCGTGGACTAGCTAGCACAACGTTAGTGAACTACGTAAATTCGTGTGTTGTTTCTTTTCTTCTTCTCTCACGTTTTCGCATTTATCTTTTTACGTCTTCGAATCGATTGTTGATTGCCGTTTTCATAACATTAGGCATGAACATGGTAATTATTCCGATGAATCTAACCTTAGCCTGGTTAATTGCTTTATCAAGATGTGATGTTTGTAATGCAGAATTGCATATTTCTTTTTTTCCTGTTTTGTTGTGAAGGCTAGTTTACATTCTTTCTAATGGAGCCTCACTTTTGCAGGATTAGGCTTATTGCTGTTGCCACACAGAAGTTCGTTGCAGATGTTGCAAGTGATGCTCTCCAGTATGCTTTCTTTCTTCTGATGTTCATAACTTGATTTGCTGGCCTTTCCATTTTAATTACTTAATCATGAGAATGTTATTGGTTAATTTGTTGGGATTGGCTCAAGAGCTCGAGAGCCAACTTTCTGATGGCAATCTATGTTCTCTAGTGCTACAAAATATTACTCTTTTTAGAGTTTAACAACCACTTAGCTAGGAGGGTAAAGTTCTTGCCAAATTCCTAAGCTCAACCAACCCATGCAGCTTGAAATGGGAATGGCCTCCCACTTAACAAAACGAGATCCTTATACAGAAAAGTCCCTTATATTTCTTTCCAACTTGGGAAAAAAAGATTTAGAAATCCTTAATAACGAGGCTAAATAGATAGGGATCCCTTCCCACTAAAGGTGATTGAATGAATGTTGCCCACCCTTTGAGAACAGGGTTTCCTTGATTAAAGATAAGCGCTCCTTAATATCTCATGAGAAGTGAAGAAACCCCACAGCTGAAGCTGAACGTGCAATTCCACATTTCAAGATTATCCGGAATCCGGATTACAATGAAGAGACATATTGCACATTTCTCACTATAAATCTCAACTATTAGCAAACTTTAACAAATGGCTATTAGAGGAACGATTTACTCGACATTTCTCACTGTAAATCTCAACGAGATCCTTATTCATTCTCAATGCTGCATGACCCTCTACAGCTGCCCTCATGTGAAACTTTTATTTTATTATTTATTTTTCTTTGAACCTAATGATTGTCTCATTATTGTTTGATAGTCATTGTATGATTGCCTTCTCCTTTCCTTGACCTTTTTTATACTTGGGAAGATTTTTTTGGTGGTTTTTCCACTACTTTTGCAACAGCTGGATATTTGTAGCTGCTTGAGTTGGTAAAAGTTATAACCTTTTGGCTGTGCAATGTAGGCATTGTAAGGCAAGGCCGGCACCAGTAGTGAAGGACAAAAGGGATAAACAACCAAAGGTGCTTTCGTAACCTTGGATCTCTTGATTGGTAAATTATTTTGCCAGCCTAACATTCTCCTGGTTTAGGAGAAGCGCTTAATATTGACCATGGAGGATCTTTCGAAGGCACTTCGTGAGGTAACCTCAAAACGTTTTACTTTCATCTTTTTTAATGATTAGACTTGCGCTTACTATAGATAATTCATATAAAGACGTCATAGATCATTGGAATGATCTTGGTTCACACTCTTTTTAAGGTGGTGTTATGGGTGAGTTTTTTTATTTTGGGAGCATTTGAGAATTTGTGATTCCTTGGATCTCTTTTTAAGGTGGGTTTAGGGCGAGGACTTCTATAAAAAGTGATTCCTTGCAGATTGTACTAACTTTTGAAGAATGTGTGATTTTTAGTTCTTCAAATGTAATCAGGAGTGTTCTATAGAATTAAGAGGTGGTGGTTCAATGATAGAAATGAGAAAAGTTTAGGTTTTTCATGTCCACATAGATTGGTGATGCCAAGATATGACCTAAATTGCTCTCTAATAGAAATACGTAAGCTTGAACATACAAAGGATAAAAAAACTAACCGCCTTGTTGGTAATTGATGAGCAGTATGGCGTGAATGTGAAACATCAAGAATACTTTGCTGATAGCCCTTCAACTGGAATGGATCCTACTTCCAGAGAGGAATAAGTTGCAGTAACAGGGTTGTAATTACTCTTTGTTTGTTATATCTGTCTTCCTTAATATATACTGATGCGTATAGTTCAGGGTTGAGTACACTCTTGCTGGTTCGCTTCGTGACTCTGCCATGCGCAGTCATGTTCTAGATTATAACATCAAATTAAGTTGCTGTGTTTTGTTTTCCTAGTCAAAATCTGTTCACTACTCTATAGTAAGAACTGTCATAGAGATTGATATGATCAGCCCTGCTGTTCATATTGTTAAGATGTTAATACATGGGTTGGGTTGGGGTCAAATTAAGTATTATTAGTCTCAGTTTGCGAAAATTCTGTTTCTATTTGTTCCAGAAATGATGAATGGGTCATAGACTTAGGATCAACTACTATACTAGGAAATTAATTAGGAAGACTATTATAATTTAGGAAAATTGTTTGAAATTCACGAGTTAATAGTAAAATCTCTTATTATTTTTTGGGTCCGAGCCAAGTGTGTTTGTTCCCGGTACAAAAAAAAAATCCATGTACTTTTAGTTAGTGTTGCAAGCTAGGGGTGCACAAATAACCTGACAACCTGAAAAACTCAAACCAACCCAACCCAACCCAATTTGACGGATTAGGTTGAGTTAAATACATTAATGAGTTGAGTTGGGTTCAAAATTATGAATTTTTTTTGGGTTGGGTTGGGTCAAGGGTTGACCTAAAATTAACCCAACCTGACCAACCTGAATTTATTATTTAGTTTAAAAAATATTTTTTTTACTTATAACATAATTATTATATTATTTAATTATTTATATGATATGTATATGCATATTAATTTAATTATTATTGTTAGACTTTTTGTTTTTTAATATTTTTTTAACTTTAATCTATTGATGAGGTTTTGAAGTTAGGTAAACTTGAATTTCACATTTGCAATAAGAATTTACTTATGCTAATATTCGTCTTAAGTTTCTAAGAATCGTAAAAGGAGCGTTAAAGATTGTTTATTGAATACATTGTTTATCATGGTGAGCTTCTTTTATTTTAGATTAATTGCAAATTTATGAACTTTAAATTAGTTGCAAATTTATGAACCCGATAACCCAACCCAACTCGAAAATAAAGGGGGGTTGGGTTGGGTCTTTAACAGAGTTGAGTTGGGTGGAGAATTGACCAACCCGAATTTTTGGGTTGGATTGAAAATCACCCCCAACCCAACTCATGTTCACCCCTATTGCAAACTACATCAGGTAAATTACAATACCGAATTAAGTACATGAAATGATGATAATGCTTATCTAAGTTCAAAGAGTTGATTGATCAAATTAACAAGGTTAAGTGTGAGATTGCAAAACTTGACAAAAATTGAAAGTTCATGTGTTGTGGGTAATTGGTGCAATTTTCCTATAATTTATAATTAAGATGATAACATATCAATATTTTTGTTTAAAAAAATGAAGATGATAATGACTATCTGGATAATCATTTGCTGCAAATCACAAGAAAACGATGGTTGTGAAATTTGCGAAGTTGCTCTCGATTTCAATTTGTTGAAAATGCAATTTGCAAAGAAATTGGTGCGTTATAATAATACTTGGTCAAATGGTTAGATTAGAATGGTTCTTTGTTCAAGTTTGTAATAATATTTGTAGAATACTTGTCCTTCCTTGACTTGTTCATCTTTACATCACCTGAGAATGGTTATTTATCTAAATATGATGCCACTATAAACTATAGTTTTTTTTTTTTTTTTTTGAAGAGATAATATATATTTAATGAGTTGTATAGTTATTATTATTATTATTATTTTTTTAAATCGAATTGGAATGCTTAAATTCATACTCTTGCAGTTAACTACTTGCCAAGGTGAGAGGTTATATTGCGTGGGGTTTTAAGCATATCTTTTCGTACAAATTCAACACCTTAAAATCAAATTCAATGATTGAAGCCAGTTTTGTTCAAACTAAAAAGATTATTGTATGATATGTTGACTTTTGATTGATATAAAGATTATTTATTTTTAGTTTCAAGTTGAGATGCAATAATAATTAGAATGTGCACATAATAGGAATTGTTCTTGACCTGAAGATTAAAGTTGAGTTAAAGAGAATTTAGCTTTTCTTAAGCTTTTCTCATTGATTTTACAGCTGATGTCAAAGTGAATTCCTCACCACAACAGTTATACTATTTTTCCAGTTTGTTGAAATTATAAAAAATATGATTGAAAGAGATCATATTGGATGAACAAAGAGCCGAATGATAAAAGTCTCTTTCCATTGTTGGTTGTTAATTAATGCTAAGTCATGTAATAAATTACAAAAGATCGATCCATTGACCTTGACAAGTACAAGCTTTGCTTGCCAATATACGACACCTCTTCTTTCTAATTCTATACAATACAATAATACAACATTAATGTTTTGATACAAAATTGGATTTCTTATTTAGTTGGTATTTCATAACTTGAATCTTCAAGGCTTTTTAGCAGCGATTGAAACTGAAGGATGAGGAGAAAAAAAGGTGTGAAAGGTGGGGTTTGGATGTTGTTGATGGTCGTGCTGATGGTGGCGGTGGCAGCGGCGATGCACGTGGAGGAGGAGGACGACGAGGCGGCGGGTGTAGTGAAAGTGAAGGTGGGTGTTGTTTTGAATAGCAATGGTTTAGGGAAGGTGGGTTTGAGTTGCATTTCAATGGCTCTATCAGATATATATGATTCTAGGAGTTATTACAAGACCAGAGTGATTCTCAAGAACATGGACTCTAATGGCACAATTGTTGGTGCAGCTGCTGCAGGTGAGAATATATTTTTGGTTGTTTTTTTTGTTTTTCCTGAGGTCGGGCATGATTAATTATGTCGGTATAGTGGAGCAAAACTCCAATTTTCCAATTTCAAAAAAAAAAAAGTTTTTTTTTGAAAAGCGGTGTTTATTTTCTTACCATTTATCTACAGTCAATTTCGATTTTTGGCCAATTAAACATAGTTGAAGTGATGAAAGGAAAAAAAAAGTTTCAACATTTAAATTCTTAGTCAAATTCTAAAAACAAAAACTAGATCTTTTAGTCTATTTACATGTTTTGTTATCTATTTAACACTTGTAAAGATTAAATTATGTAAATCTAACCATCCTTGATCAGTGTCTTTCTTAATTTTCCTTGGCTAACAAAAGTTTGTAAGAAATGAAATGAACCCACAGCTGTAGAATTGATAAAGAAAGAGGAAGTGCAAGCAATCATAGGCCCAGGAAACTCCATGCAAGCCAGCTTCATGATCGACCTTGGAGACATAACACACGTTCCCATCATCTCTTTCTCAGCCACACGACCTTCCCTCACTTCCCACCGCAGCCCGTTTTTCTTCCGAGTCGCCCAAGACGATTCCTTTCAACTCAAAGCCATTGCAGCCATTGTCAACACCTTCAAATGGCGCCAGGTTGTCCCCATCTATGTCGACAACGAGTTCGGCGATGGCATCATCCCTTACCTTGTAGATGCCCTACAAGATGTCAACGCGCACGTCCCCTACCAAAGCATCATCTCCCCCACGGCCTCTGACGAACAAATCACCAGTGAGCTTTACAAGCTAATGACAAAGCAGACTAGAGTTTTCGTGGTGCACATGCTACCCAATCTCGCATCTCGGATCTTCATCAAAGCAAAACAAATTGGGATGATGAAGTCGGGCTATGTTTGGATAATCACGGATGCAATCATGAACGAGTTGGATTCGATACACCCTTCGACTTTCAAATCCATGCAAGGAGTTCTCGGGATAAAAACCTATGTCCCGAGAACAGATAAACTCGAATCCTTTCAGCATAACTGGCCAGAAAGATTCCAAAGGTATTATCCAACAATCAAAGACATTCCCAAACTGGACATATTCGGGTTATGGGCTTACGACGCGGCTACGGCATTGGCCATAGCCGTGGAGGAGGCAGGCACTGACGACTTTCGATACAGCCCGGCCAATGCAAAAATGAAATCATCGAACTATCTATACAGCCTCGGGGTCAATCAAAATGGCGTAAAGCTGCGAGATGCGTTCTCGAACGTCACGTTTAAAGGGATGGCAGGTGATTTCAGCGTGATCAACGGGCAGTTGCAATCGTGGGGTTTCGAGATAGTGAATGTGATTGGAAATGGGAGAAGAAAGGTGGGATTTTGGTCGCCAGAAAGCGGGCTGAGTGAGTTGAAAACGATCATCTGGCCGGGGGATCCGGGCACGAATCCAAAAGGGTGGGAGATTCCGACGAACGAGAAGAAGTTGAGAGTGGCAGTTCCGGTGAAGGACGGGTTCTGGGAGTTTGTGAGTGTGGTTCGTGATGAAGAGACGAATGTGACAAAAGTGAGTGGATATTGCATAGATGTGTTCAAGGCTGTGATTGAAGCACTGCCTTATGCTGTTGCTTATGAGCTTATTCCTTTCCACAAGACTGCTGCAGAATCTGGTGGCACCTACAATGACTTGGTTGATCAGATCTACAATGGGGTAAGTATTTATAAACAAGCATATATACATTGATTGATAATTATAAACTCTCATCACATGATAAAATATGTGTGTTTTGGTGATTATATATAGAACTTTGATGCTTTAGTGGGGGACTTAACGATCCGAGCAAACAGGTCAAAGTACATAGACTACACATTGCCGTTTGCAGAATCTAGTGTGACATTGGTTGTGCCGATGAAGAACATCAAGAACACGAACGCATGGGTGTTCGTAAAGCCTCTAAATGGTCGTTTATGGTCGCTCACCGGCGGTTTCTTCCTCGTTATCGCACTTGTTGTTTGGATATTGGAGCATCGACTCAACGAAGACTTTCGTGGACATCCTTTCAATCAGATCTGCACCAGTCTTTGGTACTCTTTTTCCACCATGGTTTTTGCCCATCGTATGTAATCCTTTATCTATCACTTTAATATTTACAACATTTTTCATGTTTCTTATGTAACCTTAACTCACTATTTTTATCAGGGGAGATTACATTGAACAACTGGACGAAATTTGTGGTGATAATATGGCTATTTGTAGTACTGATCATCACACAAAGTTACACTGCAAGTTTAGCCTCATACTTGACGGTTCAAGAACTGAAACCGGCCGTAACCGACATCTATCAACTCCAAAGAAACGGAGAGTTCATCGGGCACAAGACGGGTTCTTTTATCCGCGAGATTCTCATGTCATTGAAGTTTCAAGAAAGTGAGCTGAAAACTTACCGTACTGCTGAAGAAATGCATGAACTTTTATCAAAAGGAAGTGGGAATGGTGGAATCTCTGCTGCCATGGATGAAACACCTTATGTGAAGCTATTTCTGGCCAAGTACTGCTCCCAATATACCACCATTGAACCCACCTTTAAAGCTGATGGCTTTGGTTTTGTAAGTAATTCCTACCTCACCCACTCAATAAACTCTCAACTTTTGTGTTTGAGTGATTAATCGTTTAGAACTGTTCGATAACGTTTTTGTTTCATGTTTCTCATTTTTTAGGAAAGATATTTAATAATATCTATCATGTTTTTTAATATTTTCAAATTTTTAAAAGAAAGTTTATAAAACTCATCCTAAAAAATGTTTTCAAAATTGGGGATGAATTTAATTTGGAACCTAGTTAAAATAGTTTTTGTATATGTCCTCGAGGGATATATGTTTTTAAGGTTCAAATTAATTGTATGTAAAACTTTGTATTATTTCTTGAATTTTAGTTTTGAGATGGGTGTGGGTGGCCCTATGTATGTAGTGGGACTAACTATTAAGTCGAATGGTGGTTTTTAGGAAAACACTCTCATCTATTTGTGGGAGAATATCATTACTAGGGTGAAAAAGAAATAGTATTTTCAATTCATATTCTAACACTTTTGTTTTCTTTAAATTGGAAAGCTTTCTGGTAATTCTTCGTATGTTTCTCACATACTTGTTCTTTAATGACTCGAAATAGCTAGTGATTATTCTTGTTTGATCTGTTTAATGTTGTAGGGTTTCCCAAGAGGTTCGCCTTTAGTACCGGATATCTCAAGAGCGATCTTGGAAGTGACAGAAAGCGATAGAATGAGAGAGATCGAAAACGCATGGTTCAAAAAGGTGAAAGAATGCTCGGTGTCGGAAGCTTCCAAGTTGTCGTCAACCCGACTAAGCATCGACAGCTTCTGGGTACTGTTCGTAATTGTAAGTGGTGTTTGTGTAGTTTCTATCTTTTGTTACGTCGTCAAATTTCTGTACGACGAGCGAGAGTTATGGTGGAGAAAGGATAGTTCCAAGTGGAAAAGATTATGCGATGTGTCTACCAAGTTCATGGATAGAGATGCTAGAGCTCACCCACTGAGAAGAAGGGTGTTCATAAATGGCTCTCGTGTTCACCCTCAAGCTCGAGCCACTTGAACCCAAACCACATTAACAGTTCACTAAACTTCGCACCATTTGAAGTGTACGTAGTTTCTATGTTAAAAAATTTCTTTTTCATCTGTATATATTTGTTTTATTTTAGTTTTGTATTTTTCAAAATTTGTCTCTTATAACTTTTCTTCTATAAATCTTAATAAGAGATGCTTTTTTATTATAAAAAACTAGTTGCCCCCTCCTTCCTTTAACAATAATACAGTAGAGAGAAACCTTGAAATCTTAGGCCCCATTTGATAACTATTTGGTTTTTTTGTTTTTGGATTTTAAAATTTAAGCCTATAATAACAATATCTTATCATATGTTTTCTATTAGTTTGATGTCTATTTTTCACCCGTATTTGTAGAAATCAAACCAAAATTTGAAAACAAATAAAAGTAGTTTCCAAAAGTTTATTTTTCTTTTTAGAAAGTGGTTAATGTTCACCTATTTTCTTAAGGAAATATGGATATATCGTAGGAATAGTAGAACACAATGTAGAAAATTTGAGTGAAAATAAACTGAAATTTTAAAAATCAAAAACCAAATGGTTATCAAACGCGGCCTTAATTATTTTAGATGACTTCCTTAATCCAAAACAAAAATTAGTTGGCCTTAATTCCTTCCTTGCAAGGTTGTAGAACTAATCTAAATATATTAATGAGAAGTATTTGAAAGCTGCCCTGGCAGTTGCTGCCAGGCACGTGGAAAACGGTGAGCTTCTTTCTCTTTCTTTTTTTTTTTTTTTAATTATTAACTTTCCATTTTGTATGTTTTTCTTATTTTATTTGGTTACTTTTCTTTCATCTTTTAATAAAAATTTTGAATTTGTTTATTTTATTTTATTACTTTATAAATTCATTTTTTACTTTTTTTTAAAATTAATTTAATCTTCATTTCTATTTGTGGTAATCTCAAATTTTAATTTATACTTTTACTTCTGTTAAGCATAATATAATTACTAAAATTAATATTTATACTAAAATTTTTAATTTAAAAATTGTATATCAATTAATAAAATATAGCATATTGAATTAATAAAATATCAACAAAAATAATTGTTACACAAATGTGTATTCATGAACAAAAATTAGCATGAGTCATATTCTATCTTTTCAATAATTGTTGAGTTAAAATAATATTTAAAATTTCATGCTAATATTGAATATTCACGAGTTCGATCACTAAAATCGGTATTTATAATTTCAAAAAAAGAAAAAAAAAATCTCATGCTAAAAATATTTATTTAACTTGTACTTTTTAAATTTAACACGATTTGATTGAAATTCAAATGTTGTAGAATTAGACTAATTAAATGAATTAAGGCATTTATTGTAACTTTTAGTAGATTCTCATTTGATTATAGAATATAATAGTGATTATACTATCTTTAAATGAAATAAAAATGCTTTAAAAAAATAAAATTAAAATGTAAATTAAAATCAACTCATCTAATAGAAAAAATGAAATTAAACTTTGAATGTATTAAATTCAAAATCAAATTTTTTTTATAAATGAAGAACCAAATATATATAATATATTTTCCTAACTAAAAATAACAAAGACGGAATAAAAAAGTAATTTTGATTGAAATTTAGACTAATTAATTCAATTGAGGCATTATTCCCAACTTTTATGACTTTGTAAATATTTTCACTATTAAATTTGTGGACAATTATTTGATTTTAAATTTCAATAATCTATAACGAAATCATTTAAAATCTCATGTTAATATGGAATGGGCAAGTGACGCAATGATTTTATTGTTTGGTTGTAAATCAATTCAACTAAACAAGATCCTCCATTTCTTTCCATTTCTTTCCATTTCTTCACACTTCCATTCCTTTCCTTTCTTTTTCTTTGAGGTGAATTTTTCAAACTCTTTCATTCTTCCAACATCTCTATTTGGTCTTTTTCCTTTGCCTTTGTGTTTTTTCGGGTGGAGATCTTAGTTTATCTTTTTTTATTGCGTTCATTGCTCCATGGATTCTCCTTCCACTAGTGATACAGAGTATGAGGTTAGAGTCTTAAGGCCTACTCATTCTCGAATGAGGCGTCGAAAAGGTTTGGCTAGTGAGTCAGAGTTTGGGGTAGATAGTAATTCTTTGCTACTTGAGGAGGAATTAGATAACCTTCGTAGAAAGTATGACTTCCCTTCTTCGGCCTGGACTCGGCTTCCTGGTCAGGGCGAGATAATCGAAAACCCTCATGATGGCTGGGTAGCCATCCATATGGCTGCGTTAGAAAGGGGTCTGCGTCTTTCATTGATCCCACTCGCACAGGAGCTGCTGGCTACCCTACGGGTGCCACCTGCTCAGCTAGTTCCTAATGTGTGGAACTTGCTTTTTGGCTGTTTCAT
>JBBMEF010000014.1:5318940-5332932 GCA_037832685.1 Sicyos baderoa | reverse complement strand
TAAATTTACAAAAAAAAACTTGAGTGCCTAAATCCGCAATTAGTTTTCAAAATAGATCTAGTTACTATAATTTCCCAAAAATAAATTGATGTTGGAAGTCCCAATTTTGAGAATTATTTCACTAGAAATTATCCATTGAGAATTAAGGAATCCTTTTCCATTGCTTGTTCTGATTAAGACAGAGGCCTTATCTTCTGCGATTCCGACTCGATCGATTGTTTCATTCAATATCTGCTCCGTAAATTGATTTGAGGTTTTCACTTTCCATCTTTCTTTCGCAGCGACTGAGGCTGATTCGAGGTTTCAAATGGCGGAAAATCCATCGGAGTTCGATCCTGATCGTATTCTCGCTCATAAATTTCCGCAGGTATGGAGTTTTGGTTTCATTCGCTTTGTTGTGCTCGATTCGGTCGTTCTTTTAATCGAACCAGCTTCCATTGAGATGAAAATGAAATTATTGACCAAGTTTTAATCAAGTATCAACATAGAGACTGTAAACTATTACTGAATGGAACCTAAATGTTGTTGTTAATTAGGAACTATTTTATTTTATTTTATTTTTTTATTGAGCTTGGTGTCCTTTTGATCTTTGCACTCTAGGAGACCTACAAGTGTTGTTGTAATTAGCATTTGTATATGAGACGATTAATTCTTATCTTAGCTATAAATTTTGTTACTTAGCCCTATTTTTCAGGGTTCTCAGTGAGGCTCAGTAATTTTAAAAGTGGTACATAGGATTTTTCTTTTTCTTCCTGATATCGCGAGTGTCCAAGAAAGCATATGCGCACCTCAACTATTCTCACGGGATGTACACCTTGACCTTATGATTTGGAAGTCAAAGAAATCCGTAGGAAATTGTTTACTAGGTAGATGACCATCGTGGATTGAATCGATCGCTTCTTAGATCTCCATGATGGTTAGCAAATACTTTACCCTCGATTGAAAAGTGGATATGTTTGACTTTGGCTTGTTAAATAAGAAGGTAGGATCATCCTTGTCCAAGTGACTCTTACAAGCCTTTGATAATCTTTAAAAGGGGAAAATTTCTAGTACTATGGCTCTCTCCATTCTGGTTGTTATGTTAGCCCCATTTGAGAATAGTGGGTTATCTATGAAATAAAATAATTTATTACTTAATGATTTGAAAGATTTTAGGTTTTGTCTCTATACCCAAATAGAAGGAGGTAAATTAGAGTTAAGTCCATTCATCGGTCTTTTAGAGCATCAGTAATGTAATAATGGGATTTTCATGAAATGCATATGGATCATTGTACTCTGTTTCTTAATGATAGTGTACATCAGTTAAGATTGCAGTGTACTACCCTAAGGTGGTGCTACCTAGGCAGAGTAGAGGCATTAGATTTGCATGAATGATTAGGTAGGTAGGTGGATCTTATTGCAAATTTTTGATTTAGTAACAATTCCTTATGACTTAAAAACATGCATGCAAAGAAGCAATATGACTATAATCCACTGATTACATTGTGTGCACAACTTTCTTAGAGAAGGTTTCATTGAAGAGTGCAGGGGCGAGTTCTTGGTGGCCAGTGCCTTTCAAACCCTGTTCTCTTTCGTCGACAAATCTCTAAGCTGGTTACGTAGAGGACCTAGATGTTAAGATACTTTCAAACAAGAACACAAACCTGAAATATATTGATACAAATCACGCCGCCCACCCTGAATAAATAAGAGGGGAATGAAACAAGATTTGCAGAGTATGTTAACTTAAGCCCTAACTTCCCATACATTTCAATGCTTTTTCTCAAACCCCCTCCTTCTATTTATGACAAACTCTTCTAACTAACTATTTGACTAATTACCTCTATGCCACTACTAATTGCCCTTAACTCTAATATATCCTAAGGTAGTTACCTAACACTAGGCTTACTGCTAAGCCCCTTTAATTTTGTGGCTTTATAATTATCATTCTCTATGACACATGGACTTATTTGTTTGGATAGTTTCTCCATGTTTGTCCAAACATATGCTGTATTACCATAATGGGTTTTAAATTTGATCATATAAAATGTTGAATTGTTTAATTTATTTTTCTGTAGGTAACATCGACCTATACTGAAAGGTAAATACCGAGCTTATGTATTCAGCCACTTTACTTGAGGGATGCTAGTGTTTGTGTCAGTTAGTCTTCTTCTTGCTGTTGATTGTCAGAGATGTTGCACTCTATGCTTTGGGTATTGGAGCATGTTGTCGGGAGGCTGTGGATGCTGATGAGCTCAAATATGTTTACAATGAAAATGGGCAAAAATACATCGAGGTACACTTTTGTCTATTGATTTTGTAAACTACAATATTGATTATAAAGAGGGCAGAGTAGAATGTTGGCATGTTGGATTGTTAGGTTGAGATTATCATTTTCAATTGCTAGTGATCCAGAGTAGTAAATGCACTAATATGATTTGTTTTGTAGTTCCAAGCCATAACCCTTAATTGTATTGTATCCCCTGCTTCAGATTATCTATGTTTTATCCTTAATGAATCCTTTTAATAATTGGCTCATCCTGGATGCATGCCAAATTTTCTCTCCTTGTAGGTTTTGCCAACATTTGCTGCTCTATTTATCAATAAAACAATGAAAACGGGTCTGAACTTGCCAGGGCTGTCGTAAGTTTTCGACTATTTATTTGAAAATTTTACAAGGTTCTGTATGCTAATAAGAATGTAGTCTCTATTGTACTTTACAAGGTTCTGTATTTTCTTGTCCCTGGCATCAGGTATGACCCAAAACTTTTACTTCATGGTCAACAATACATAGAGTTGTACAAACCACTGCCATCGATTGGATGTGTAAGATTATCTTCTACTAATTCAAATGTCAGGTTTTGTATCTTCCTTTCCTAATGCTAAAATATTTTTGTTCTCATGGGGTTTACGTGCACAGTTAGATAATGAAATCTCTCTTGCTGGACTGCATGACAAAGGTTTGTACTTGTTAGACTGGATATTACTCAATTTCTATTGCATATGGTTCTATGAAAATGATTAAAAAGTGAAATCCAGAATAAGAGAGTTTATAAGAGGATGAATCTATTAATTTAAACCTCTTCTTTGACGTGTCAGTAATAATCACAATCATTTTCAGGAAAAGCAGCTATCCTTGAGATTGAAACAAAAAGTTTCGACAAAGAGTCTGGACAACTATTATGCATGAATAGGTAAGCAGGGGGGTATTTATTTTTATCATGTTTGTTAAAACGGTAACCTATTGTTATTGTATTTTATAAATGAAGCATAGTAGGTGGTTAACCGAGGGAATGACTATAGATGGCTAAACTTGGCAGGACAACTCTCTTTCTGCGTGGTGCTGGCGGATTCTCGAGTTCTTCTCACCCTTATTCCTACACAAACTACCCAAAACCTCAAGGTTCGGTGGGAAAAATTCCAAAAACACAGCCTTTTGCTGTGTATGAGGATTGCACTCAACCATCTCAGGCAAGTTTGCAATGAGCCAATGACTTCTTGAATGGACTTTTTATTTTGTTCGACTTATATTATGTTGATGTTTTTCAAATCATTTAAGATTTTCTCAATTTGATCTTTTAATCTTTTGAAACTTTCACTAATACCGCTGATGTACTAAAATTCTCAATCAAGTCCCTCTAAAAGAAAACTGTTAAAATTTGTTATAAAGAATTGGTATATCATTAGATTGTTATTTAATTATTATGTTTGGATAAGTGGATATGATGTTACTTGATTGTTAATTGACAATTCGACTCGTATATGGTGACCTGCTTGATAGCAAAATCCAACATGTCCATCAATAAAACCTGTACCTTCCAAGTAATGTGTTAAAATCTGTTAACCGAACAAAAAGAAAAATTAATGACAAATCAACTTTTTTTTTTTTTTAATATCTGTGATTGTCTGTGCCCGCTTACGTGCACCTCGACTATTCTTATAGAAGATATCTGATCTTACAAAATTTGGATTGGAAATCCGTAGGAAATTAATTTCTAGGTAGGTGATCTCCATGAATTGAAATCACAACCTTTTGGTATCTTAAGACACTTTTGACCACTAGGCTACCTATGGTGGTTACACCAACTTTTAATACGTTGGGGGTAAAATTAAGACCAAATTGAGAAAAACCTAAAAGCGTAGTGATTGATGTACTGGCCTTTATTTTGCTTCATTGTTTTACCTTTAGAGATAAAAAAAAATGATATTTTTCTTCATTCTTGTTTTTCTTTTTAAATATTGTAGGTTAACATTTCCTGACAGTTTTTTTCATAAATAATAGTTTTTATTGTACTATTATAAATTAATAATAATTCCATATTTCTCTTGCTGTAGCATTAATCAAATTTGCTCTGTTTGTGATTTTAATATGCAGGCATTATTGTATAGGTTGTCAGGTGACTATAATCCTCTTCATTCAGATCCCATGGTTGCGAAAATGGCAGGGTTGGTATCTCGGTCGCATGTTATTTACTGCTATATGATTTCTTATTTTCCAAGTTGATTTAGTGCCACCATATTTTCTATGTTTTTGGTTGCCTGTGGAATTTGAATCATCCTTTCATCATAAATGCCCAATAAATCTGGTTAGATTCTCACCCTTAGTGTATGATCAAAGTACAGGAAATTGCCTTAAATTGAGTTATGACTAACATAATAGACTACAGCGACAAGGTGCTGATTTAGAGATTTGGATGCCATTTTGATTCCAACATGTCATTCTTTTTCGAGTTCGAGTTCTCTACTATTGTGAAGTGGGAGGGGTCAAACCATTGAGTAAACTCGGAGTGAAATTACATGTCGTTAACTTAACCAATCCTGAATAAGGCTAGAAAGAGGAGTCAAACCACTAACACTTGAGATGGTAAGAAGTGGCTGATCCACAGAGTAAACTTGGATTGAATGGGCAGCACATATCATATTGAATAAACTGGTTAATGATAGGATGGAATTTTGACTTCCTTTCATGGATGGATATAGTCTTGAATGAAGGCTTTTCATGTAGTTGTGTGTTTTTAAATATTAACCTTATTTACCCTCTCTTTAAAATAAACACACTCATGATTGGTTTTGCTCCACTTCCTCTCTTCACATTTGCATAAAGGGCATCAATTTTGCCAAAGACTCCTATAAGGAGGGCATCTCTCTTGACTCTTTCCACCATGTCTTAATCAACTACTACACAGTTTAAACAAAGAATTTAACTAAATTTGGTATGTTTCCTTCTTTTTGTAAGCAACTTCATACATTAGTCAAGTAAAAAATACCCGAAGAATGAAACATCAGAATCTTCTATGTTCTCTCAGACTTGAACAAATCCAACCAACTATAGCAATGATTGAAATTTCCTCAATTTATGTTAAATTTCTTAGCACTATATCTTCCAAACATTTTAAACCACAGAGACTTGTATGCACACAACACACACGCCACACACGCGCGTAGGCAAAAGGCACTTGAGGAACAATCCAATCTAGTAGCAATAATATCCATTATTTCCATATTGTTATTAACGTTGGAAGCAACAGTTTTTTCCACAGGTTCACCTTCAAACCTGAGTTACTTGAATGCTCTCCCTTTTGACGTGAAACTCCACCCTAATCCCCAGCCATGAAAAAATATTGTCTTCAGGGATATTGTTGTTTATTTCTATAAGCACCCGGCAACCAACTTTTGGATGTCCAAATGCAATCTTATTCATTAACTATTTGTTCATTCGCAATGTTTTAGGTTCTCGAAGCCAATACTTCATGGATTGTGTACATTAGGATTTTCTGTTCGGGCAGTAATTAAATGTGTGTGCAAAGGAGACTCCCGCAAAGTAAAGTGCATATCAGGCAAGTTTCTTTTGCATGTGTACCCAGGTGAAATTTTGGTTACAGAGATGTGGCTCGAGGGGTCAAGGTATGTTTTTGCTTCTTTCCCTTTTCGTCAACTTTGATGTCTTACGTTTGAAGTCTGAAGAGATGGAATAAATGTAGTGACCCCATGAGTTTGACAAGAAGTAGTGTTTTTAAAGTGAAATGCTCATTTCATAATCACTTTTGAAAATGGAAAAAGAAAACTAGCAGAAAGCACTTTGAAATTCTTTTTGAATGAATGCTTTTTGAGTTTTTCAAAATATTACTTTTAAGCCTAAACAGTAAACAGTATGATAAATTTGAAAAAGAGATGTGGCTTGGGCCTTGATATGTGGTTTTGCTTCTTTTCCTTTTCATAAGATTACACCTTTTAAGTCACAATGTTTGAAGACATGGAAATTCTTTTGTTAACTAGTCTTTCCATGATCATGAACAACTAGAAAGTGTTTCTTTTTCTTCTGTAATGTACACAAGTTTCTTATACAAAAAGAAAAAAAAAATGGTATAAATGACCTTTTGAATTTTGCAAAATACTTTTAAGCCTAAACATTATGATAAATTTGTCAAGTGTTTATGCTTAGTTAAAAGTAGTTAATCTAAACTATTCTTCTATTCCAGAAGTGATACCAAGTTCATTCTAATTAAACTGATGCTAGACCTGCATATATGCAATGTAGGGTCCTTTATCAGACAAAGGTAAAGGAGCGGAACCGGGCTGTGTTATCTGGTTACGTTGATCTTCATCATTTAGCTTCGACACTGTAAAATCACCATAGATGGTACCTTCTTATTTATTATGTTGGAAATAAGTCAGCTGATCTCTTGTTATTCTGCTTTATCATATATATATTGAAGTCTGGTAAAAGGATTAGAAAGAGGTGACTAAATTCCCTAGTAAATCACATGACATTAAGATTAACCTTCTTTGTCTTGGAATGTTTCTTCTTTTTATTGGCAGAATAAAGTTCTTTAGACCTATATGGGCAATGCAGTGGAGAGATTCATTAATTTGGTAGTGAATTTGTCTCTATTTTCTCCCATTTAATTTAGATTCTTTATGGTTATAAATGAGAGTAAATTCAGTAGTTTTGATTAACACCATTTTGCTTGTGGCTCTTCTCTATGGATTCCCATGCCTATTTATCACGTATTTTCTATATCAAGTTGATCTTAATAATTCATCTTAATTTTTACGGATTTCTTTAACAATAAACTAATGTACATAGTAATTAAAGCCAGATGGTTGTTTCGTGAGATTAAGTGTAAATTGAGCCAGACATTTGCATATTATGTATAATAATAATAGAATCTTGAGGTGCTATTCTACCCTTCAATTTTCAAGAAACCATCATCTAGTAGTTGAAAACGTTTTGAAAAGATGCAGGTTTGATTTCTATTTATCCATCCACAATTATATTAGTATAATGGCTTACTGCTTTTTATTTAATTGAATGAATGATCAAGTATAGTCTAGAATTTTGAAAAACTAAGATGTTATAAGTATTCTTGACATTTAAATATTGGAGGGTTTGACGGTATGTTCTGTGAGAATAGTTCGATATGTATGTAAATTGATTTAAACACTCACGAATATAAAAAAAAAAAACAACAAAAAGGTATAATCCTTCGTATTTGCAATAATCAAGTTAGAGTCAGCCTTACATACACATTAAGTTTGACTCTACGAGGACACAAAGAAATCATTAAGTTATGTCTTACAAACAAATTGTGTTTAACTGCCATTTCTTTCATAGAAATTACCCGAAATTGACTTAATTGTTCATATAGGGTTAACCATCATGAAGTAGCTCAATTGGTTAAAGAGGACTTTGGGACCCATAAGATGATGGGTTCAAACCCCATGGTGGCCACCTAGGAATTAATTTCAAATTAATACCTATGGGTTTCCTTGGCATCCAAATGTTGTAGGGTGAGACGGTATACCCCGTGACATTAGTCAAGGTGCGCAAAAGCTGGTCCGGACAGTCACATATATCAAACAAAAAAAAAAATTGTTCATATAGGGTTAGATAGAATGGATATATAAAGTCATAAGAGTTAATTAAGATTTAATATCTTATAAGAAGTACTTTAACAAACAAGAATTACTTTAACAATCAAATGTAATAGAGTTTTGTGTGTTTGTTCTGTGAGAAAATAAAGGTAAGGATAAAATTGCCTACACACTCCCACACATATAAATTATCAGACTTAATAATACTTTTAAAACATTTGAACCATCACAAATTTTAACATGTTAAAAGAGAAGCACATTTAAAGAATTTTTGGAACAATCAAGTATCTAAGACTTTTGATTTTAGTGTGATGATCATCATAGGCATGACATTCTTCAAGTCCATGCTAATACAAAAGATTATTTCATTCTTTTGCCAAGAACCAATCTTCCAAAAGTGCTGATAGAGTTATTTGGACTAAGGAATCAAATGAATTTTTTTTTTTCACAAAATCTCCTAAGCTGGTGCTAACCGAGAAGAAGTTTTTGTATGGTGCTTTTTTTTTTTTTTTTTTTTTTATTCCTGAATGTCCGGGCCAACTTGCACACACCTTGATTAATATCACGGAACATACCGCTCGAGATATGTCTGACCTTATAACATTTGGATGACAAGGAAACTCGTAGAAAAATAATTTTTAGGTAGATAGTCACCATGAATTGAACTCGTCAACTTAAACGCCTCAAAACTTTTTTTGACCACTTGAATCACTCAAAAAAAAGAAAAAAAGAGTAAGATTATTTATTTATCTCATGTATGGTATCTATCTCAAAAAAATAAAAACGTTGAGATACATTGCATTGAATAAGCACAATAGGTTTATAGGACTACTTGAAAGCAAGTTGAGAAACCCAAAATCAAGCTGCATTGCTGAGAAAATTAATTCAAATAATAAAGAACTGAGAGCAAACGTTAGTCTAATTTGTGCAGCTCAATTTCCCAATGAAAATAACACAAAAAGGGTAGTATAACGACATGTTATCGACGCTTCAACTCGTAAACCCGATCCAACTCGTAAACCCGATCCAACTCAATAAAGTTTAAACTATGTTGAGTCTATATATGCTGAACTTTATCAATCTTGGAACTCAACAATTTGCTCGGGATCAATCGAATAGTCTACCTTACGAATATCCATCAATTTTAGAAATATATATTTACATAGTAACATTTCCATGTTTTGATTTTTCTTTTTTTATATTCGTGAGTCTTCATCAATTTACACGCATATTAATTACATTTACTAGACAACTTAAACTTACAACCTTTAATTGTCAAGCAAATTTATATAAAATTAATTCTTATGGTCAGTAGTCACACAAAAAACAAAATTAATTCTTATGTATCAAAATTGAAGGTAGTAGTTACAAATATTTTAATATTTAAGCTCTATAATACAAAAAAAAAAAAAAAAAAAAAAAAAAAAAAAAAAAAAAAAAAAAAAAAAAAAAAAAAAAAACTTAAAAATTAAGCACCCATTTTAAAATGAGAAATTGTACTGGATAGTCTAATTTTACAAAATAATTACAGATTTAGGTAAATTTGGAAAAAATTTGCATCTATGGTCAAATATACGGCATAAATAATACTCAACATACTATATTATGTATTAGTTACTCAGTATAAAAAATATTACTTTATACTGTATATTTGACTATGGTTGCTAAATTTTTTAAATTTTGGCTAATGTTATAAATATTTTATCAGTCTATTCGTGCAAAAATCCCTTTTAAAATTCATGTCCTTCATCCCTCCCTCTCGTAAAATTGCATAAATGAATTTGCCTTCCAACTGCTTCTGCTTGGCCTTCACAATGTCTCTATTTGCAAGTTCTTCTCCTCGTATTTCCTGTAATTTCCAGATTTTTTTATTTATTTACTTTTTATATTCGTCTGTATCAATTTGCGCACATCTCGACTAGTATTACGAAACATACTATTTGACTTTAAAACATTTGAATATCAAAAAAATTTATAAAAAATTAATTTTTAAATAGATGACCATAACACATTAAACTCATTCTCTTAGTTCTCCGAAACCTGTTAATCAGTGGAGTACACATTACAATGAGAATTTATACTTGCTAACCAAAAGAATTTATACTTCCAAACCAAAACTGAGGTCGATTGGAAGATGATCTTTTTAATAAAAGAAGTCACCGGTTAAAACTCCAAACTCAAATATTGTTTATTTTTTTTTTTGCAAAGAAGATACGATATGTTATGAAAGATTAAGAGTCATGATTATAAAACGCTCTCTAGTTAAGAGCGATAATAGCTAAATCAAAATGACGAAAAAAAGAAGATTTAGAACACCAAGAAACTATTTTAATGATCACACTATCAAAAAAGGAGCTTGGCTGCACATCTATATATGAGTTCTCAAATATACGAGCGTTACGCTCACGCCAGACACACCACAAAGCAGCCGCAGTAATATTGGTCTTGATAACATTGTATTGAGAGGTAGGCTTGTTTTCAACCATAGAAAGCGAAAATTCAAATAGATTAACATTGGTTGGTGATTGGTGATGGCCTGAAGCTAGATGGGAGGCGACTCCACAAACTCAAATATTGTTGAATAAGAAAAACTTGCAAGGTTAGTCGAATCCATAAAATAATTAAAAAATATGAGTACTTTCTATAAAAATAGCAACTATATATAGTCATCGATATTAATAATAATTATATCATATTTAAATTCGATATTAAAATGTATTAATGACTATGTAGGTAAATGTTTTATTATTTTATAAAAAGAGGCTATAGAAAATAATAGATTGTACTCATAATTTAGAGTCTACTAAAATAAACAAGAATTTATAGCTCAAAATGACACTTAAAAGGTGTTAATTAACGACCTAAAGATTTATGGTTCAATTTCAAAAACCTTGCTATATTATACTAAGAAATTACAAGAATTCATGTGTTGAATATACTTCATTCGACTGGAATGATTAATTAATATATTATAATCTTGACAGAAAAGAAAAGGATGAAAAATAGATCAAGATCATGATATGTGTAAGAAACGAAGCATCACCGGAGCTAGACCGGCTGCAGCTCCGCCGCCGTATTGGGTGGTCGGAAAGAGCAAAAACTCAGCCACCTGATCTATCCGAGTATTAAAAAGATTTGGTAACAGCAGCAGATTTTGTTGTGTTCATGTTCATGTTCATGTTCCTATTTTGTTTTTGTTTTTTCTTTCCTTTGGTTTAATTTAGTTTATTATATTAAGAAGGCCATGAAGACGGGCAATCGTCTTTTAAGAAAAATAATTAATGGATTTTGACAGGCTTTAATCATGAGATCACGTACGTAAATCAATTGCTATGGGTTTATAATTAATAATTATCACATATATATATATTGGGACAATAAAAACTTGAAGTCTAAATGAAAAAAAAAAAAAAAAAAAACCCCATGAAATTGAAGATCTTGTTGTTTCAAGTTCTTAGAACCCTATAATTTTAATGGTCAAGTTCTATACTGTTAACAAACACACAAAAAGATAAAGTAAAAAAAAAAAAAAAAACATGTCTAATTTGAAAACCCTAGATTAGTCATGGTTAAAAAAGAAGATGTACTTACAAAGAAGATGGGGTTTTTTTTTTTAATCAAAGAAGATGGTTAAATAAGAAGAAGATGAAAAACTCACAAAACCCTAGAAGAAATTCAAAGAAAAAAAAGATGACCAATTTTGCTCAAATTCAGACAATATTTTGATAAAAACACGATATTTAATTTAGTCAATATCTTGTTTCTTTTTCGAAGATATTGCATGAAACAGGCTCCTACTGTCAAAGTGACCTAAAATATAATTCTATAGTAACTTTGTATTATAGTATTCGATCTATCAAGAAATTGGTCGGTAGTTCAAATGTTGTTGAATTCAAAATTGATATCATCTCATATTATGGATAGTAAAAAAAAAGGAAAGAAAAGAAGAGATCACATACCTTTAAGAAGAGGATGAAATGAAAGGGTAATATAATTGATGATGAAGAGGGGTGTTACAAAGAGGAGCCAAACAGAGGTCAGTTGGCAGTATGCCCACCTCCAAAATATTATAATTAAAGTGAATAAGGGTAGGAGGTGGACAGAATGCCAATAAACTCTGTTGGAAACCCTTTGAGAAACCCCCCATCATGAAAACCCCAAATTAATTAATACTCACAATATATTAATCCATCATCTAACAAAGCTTCACCAAACACAACCATGGAAGAAACAAGAAGAAGAAACAAGAAGAAGAAGAGTGTAAATAGAGAGAGAGAGTTGGCTGTGTGATTAATTCATTTATAGACTTAAAGACACAGCTTTGCTTTGGACCATCATACTTGTGCTTTCCTCGTTCTTGATGAACATCTCTTTTTTTTTTTGCATTCTTTTATATTTCTCTATATTTTAAGTGGGACTTTATTTCTTCAATTTTAGGGAGGATTTACTTATTACTTCTAATATATATATATATATATATATCCAAATAGTTATGGTAACTATTGAGAACAACATTTCTATAACTAAAAATAACTTCTTATTTCTAATTATTATTTTTAATTAATTAAAATAATTTATTTTTAACCATTCATTTTTAATTATTCATTTTTAATTATTCACTTTAAATTTATACCTAAACAAGTTATCACCTCTAACTGCTCTGCACAAAATTCACATCCAAACGGTTTTTTATCGACAACTCTCAATTACTAGCTATTGAAATAACTTCTCTAACCAACTCTTCATTAAAACCTCATTCAAACGATTCTTAAAAAGTTGAAGTGAAATTTATTCACTACTACTAATAATAAAACATTTTAAAAATGTATGAAAAAAACTTAATAGACAATAACTTTCTTAAATATTAGATAATATAGAATTGTCCTTCATATTTTCAAGTGCGACAAAAGCCACAAAGAAGATACGTCGAACCTTAAAAGAAAATTTGACAAAAAACCTATTAAAACTTGATTTAAAGCTTTCTTAAAATTAAAATTAAAAAAAAAAACGTAGAGATCAAATAAAACATTTCAAAATATAGATTTTTTTTTTGTTTGAGTACAAATTAGAGGAAGAGAATTATAATATCGACTCTTCTAAAATTCGAACTCGTGACACGGGTGTTGAACTGGTTTTCATCCAAACAATGAAATCACTGCGTCATTTTTTTTTTTTTTTTTTTTTTTAATTTTCTTTCTTCTTTTATTGACTTTTTATTTTATTTTATTTATTTTTTTTTTTCTCAACGTCTGTTTTTCAAGAGAAACAACTCGCACAACTTTCTAATGACACCATGTACTAGTCAATAAAAACTCAAAAATATAAATGCTAACTTTATTTGGCCAAATATTAGATTTATACTCAAATTCTTATTGTCCTCATAAAAATGCTAAACTCATATATCAATTTAAATTAAATTTTTTTATTATTCTTTTATCAGTTTAGGTTAAAGGTTAAAGGTTAAATGTTAACCATAGAGTGTTTAAGGCGATGAGTTCAATCTTAAAATAGTTGTCTACCTAGAGAAAAAAAAAGTTTAGATTATATATTAGACTTCGTTTTTGAAACAATATTGATCCATACTTCTTTTCATGTTTCTTTTATTTATTTATATACCTTCAAATAAGTTTGTTTTTAATTGAAAGCTGCATGTATTTTCTTGTAATCAAATTCTTTATCATTACTGATTGAAAAACTCACATAGGAAAAGTATGGCTTACATTTGAATTATATATGAAGTGTAAGAGAAACTATTTAGACTTATTTTTAAATATGTTTGAGAAACTTTTTATTTGTATTGATAGAAAAGTTACTTTCAAGAAAGAAAAGGGTACAACTTTATAAAGTTGAAGCATTTACTTTTTAAGAAAGGAATATATAGAAGCTAATTCTGTGTTTTAGGTTTATTTTTAGGTTTATTTTTTATTTTGTACTTGTGTTTTAAAGAATAAGATTCTAGTAGTTAAATAAAGTCTCGTAAATGTTAAAAATGCTTATAAATAAGCAGTTTATGATAATTATTTACATAAAGATTTTAAACTTGTAATATGTGAATTCCACCTCACTCTATTAATCCTAGATCAATTATTGTAACATGGGTTAATTAAGAGAATTAGTTTTAGCTAATTAAGAGTGGTG
>JBBMEF010000014.1:5288060-5312400 GCA_037832685.1 Sicyos baderoa | reverse complement strand
CGAAACATCCTACGGTATTCTGTGTAGGATGAAATTTAGTAGTTTGGCTGAAGCAAAAGTGCCTGATTGTGTGCATAAATGTTGTTTAAGGATTGATACTTTTTAGTTTGTTTGCAGCTAACGAAGCATAACAAAGTTCTTTATGAAGGGAAGTTCGTCAAAACGAACTTAAGGAATCATCAAGACGAAGTGCTCGTCTAACCAGTCACGACGAAGCAACCCTTCGTCCTTAACCTAGGAGGTTTTGCCTAAGCGAAACCGCCCGACGGACCTATTCCCTTCCAATGTTCGTTTTTATTGCATTTAACTTAGTTTAATCCCAATTTCATTCTCAAAACATTTGTTACCAAACTCTCTTAATTCCGCTTGAGCATAAGTTAGACTTTTCCCTGTGGAGATGATCTTTACTTACTTTAAAGCTTGCTACATCAAGGACCGTGTATACTTGCACATTTCCTAGGATTTCACACTTTCGTTATGTTAGAGAAGAGTTTCATTTTAACGAAACCAACATTGACACGTAATCATTCTCGCCATTTATTTATTTATAAGTTGTGAAATTTCCGTACACTCGGCAATTGGGGGATAGGGTATTTTGGGGATTGAAAAATCTCTCTCAAATAAAATAGCCATCCATTTTAATGGCCTCACAAAGTAGACATCTCATGATTTGTTTTTTTTAAAGTAGCCATTTACTACCATTTCCCTTACATTTTTTCCTTTTTTTTTTTTGACAAATTTTTGTAAGGAAAACATACGGTGTATATTTGTCGTATTTAATGAGGATTTAAATTGAGGATTTACAATTTTTTTTTTAAAAGTTATATTTAAACTAGTATTCATTTATAATACTTAAGATAATTCTTCTTTTCTTTAACCTCTCATTTATAATCATTCATTTCGCCTTCAAAATAATTCATTTGTAACTACTTATTTTAATCATTATTTTTTTTAACTACTCAAAATAATTAAATTTTAAATTCATATCCAAAAAAGCTTACAACTCTAACTCCTCTACATAAAAATCACGAGTATTCGATTTTAAACTAACTCGACAGCAATTACTCCCATGTCTTTCCTTATTTATTTTGATATATAAATTTTATTTATGTTTTTTTTTAAAACCGTACCAAAATTTAAAAACTAAAAAAAGTAGCTTCTTAAAAAAGTATTTTGATTTTTAAAATTAGTTGAATTTTGCTTCGTGTGTCTAATCATTCTTTTGTTTGAACGAGAGTTTTTCGTCACATATTGAGGCGCTATTCTTCATATGTTTCGTCAAGGGTCATCAAGTTCGTTGTACACAAAATAACAAGTATTAAATTCTTTTAACAATTATACTTTATATGCGCTAAGTGCTATTCGTTACCACGAAACCTCTAAAATGTATCTCAAACAGAAAACTATGATATGTTTAGTCAAACCGAACTATTGTTATGATTGTGCGGAATTCCAAAGAAAATTATTTGATCTGTAATGCTGATTTGTAGTAGTTTCTTGACCTCTACTTTCGTCGTATTACTTAACAGAAAGATTGATCAATATATCAGTAACAAGCTATCAACATTTGCCATAATGCAATGTTTTGAAATCTCTTAGCATGAAATTACTGAGGAGTTTGAAGTTAAAAGATGGTTGCATTCCTCCCATATTTAAAATTTGGAAAACATTTGGATTCTTTGTCCCAAGTTTACTACACCCAAAGATATAAAGGAAACTTCCTTGGTGTTAAGTGTAAACCTTGAGATTACTCTATTTTTGCATAGAATTTTGAGAAAATAAGGTAACATAATGATTAATTTAAGAAACATTTATTAAAGCTCCCTTTGGTATTCTTTTTTAAACTAACTCTACAACAATTACTCCAATATCTTTCTTTATTTATTTTGATATATAAATTTTATTTATGTTTTTTTTTAAAAACCGTTCAAAAATTTAAAAAACTAAAAGAAGTAGCTTCTTAAAAAAATATTTTGATTTTCAAAACTAATTAGAATTCAAATACTTCTGGATGAAAGGAAATTTTTGGTAGAGAATTTGAGTAAAAACAAGCTTAAATTTTAAAATTAGAAGTAAAAAATAATTATTTGGTTTTGGTTTTAAATTTTTGAAAATTAAGCATTTCAAGTACTACTTCCCTTTTATATGCTTTCTTGTTATCTAGTTTTAAATATTCTTTAATAGAATCTTATTTCATTTACATATATAAATAGAATATTATAGGCTTTCAAACCGTGCCCATCAAAAAATATATATATATTTTTTAAAAAAATGTTTTGGAGTTGTGACTTGTGAATTAGCTAGTATCAATAGATAAACTAGTTGCCAAAGGTAGCATAGCTCTACCGGTATCTTGTACAACCGAGTAACCATGAGATTACACGTTCGAATTCCCCTCCTTCAATATTGTTGTATCAAAAAAAAAAAAATAGTTTATTAAAATTCCCTAATCATTTTCTTTTTCTAGAGAGAGATTTAACCATCAAACTTTTGAAGAAAATAAATTATTAAAAATGAGATAAACAGTACAATTGAACATTTTTTTCCTTCATAAAGCACACACCAAATATTCCAGAACATAGAACACACTGGAAACAAGTATTAAAACTACTGACAAGTTCAATTCAATAAATTATTGAAATCAGAAAAACAACCATATAAAAAAGACCTCGTCCTTCTTCACCGTCGTAAATTACGACTCCTAAAAGGGAGTCTTAATTTACTGCAACCATGTCCTTCATATGTACTAATTGAAATAATGGCTGGCTTACCATCAATATTAAGTGAAACATGAGGTTCCATTGCCAATAGGCGAGTAGGCGAATGTTCAACACAAGCATCGGCCATTTCGCCGTTGAAACACCATCGAGAGTCCTGGTATATGGTGCAGGGTTTCCATTGCTTACAATATTGTTGTGTGCCGATACGTCTCGATTTCAATATCGAGAATTTGGGAACATTCCCCATTCATATTAGATCAAACTCACAGTGATGAATTTCCAAAAGGAAATCAGAGCAAAGCACACTGACAAAAGCACAAACATGTAGGTATTAGTTAAAATGAGAAGGAAGCAAACAGGAGATAGTTATTATCAGAGAGGTGGAGTTGCAAATGCAATAAAAAGGACCCATGGAAGGAAGAGAGGAATCATTTAAATCACTTTATCTAAACTTTAAGGTATGTCTGAGTTGTTATGTATCTAACACAAAATAACTTCTAAATCACAAACAAAACACACAAACAAGAGAAGAGAGATGAACCCAACCCTGTTCTTCATGGACAGATTTCAACAAGAAAAACAAATCAGAACGAGCAACCTGATACGACCCAAGATCTAAAACTACCAGATAAACCAAAATTTAATAGGTCTTGGAACCTACCATCTCTAGAGAACACTTCTCTTGAGCCCACTAAAACCTTTACTCAATATTTTGGATACTTCTATCCTTTGCCCTTATATTCAAAGTAGGTACGTATCACAACCTTCCCCGAATAAGTATGTACAAAGGGAGGTCTCACACATGTCTACATTGATTGATATCAACGCCTAGGAATGTATGATTAGAATTTTTAAGTTCAAGAATGAAATGGAATATAATGGACCATATATAATTTACTTAAAGCTTAAATTTGTTCTTTAAACATCCGAACTTAAATGGTCATATATTGGAGCCAAGTACCTTCTCAGTCTTTCGTGTTTGATTCATTTGGCAAAGAGTGTACAAGCCAAATACGGAAGGATCCCAATTAAGATTTTGTAACCTGCAAATTTTATCACGAATCTGTTAGGGGTTAAACTGGAACACCGCAAAAACCAAAAAACCACGTCTCCCACCTAGATTCTATGGCAGCAACCATTCTTCAATGTCTAATAATTAGTTGGAAAGCTCAAAATTATTTGAATGTGAACATATAGCATTAGGCCTACAAGAGATTAATCCATGAGATATGATATGAAATTGACTGATGATGTTGAGTTCGAAATTGCTCAGGGAATTTGTCTTCATTATATTCTTTCGAAGTTAGAACTAAGCTTTTCACTCTAATTATATCCTTTGTATAGATGATCTGGAATGGCTATCTATAACTGCCATAAAATAAAGTGTCTAATCATACTATAAGTTATAAGCGAGCACAAGGAAAACTTTTACGATACATTTTTATTTAGTACAATAGGGGATTGGGGGATTTGAACCACAGGTCTCGTGGTTACTAGTACATCAAAATGTCTTTGAGCTATTGCTCTTGTTGAGTTGTTGGCAAATTTTTTATGTTATTTTGTCTTCTCTTTAGATACTATACAATATCCATTATGCCTCCAATGTTTTCATATCTAAAAAATACCATTTATTTAATAACTATTTATATATTGAATTATTGATACATTCTCATTCATTAAACAATATAGAATTATTTTAACTTCAGTTGACTTCATAAATCATAAGTTAGATGAAGTTCAAAATGAAAGTATCTATAAAAAGAAATTGATGAATAACAAGTTTTCATTGAGATAAGAATGAAAGAGAATACAAGAAGGGTGTACAAAAAAGAAAGCTCACAAAAAACATACCCTAAAAAATGGTCTCCAATAGTACATATAAAATAGACAATCCAAATGCAAGAAGCAGGTAATGAAAGAAATCAACATTTAAAAGATACCTTTTTTGTGCCAATTTGACGAAGCTGACCCAAAATTTCAGCAAAATCTGCTGGTGGTGGGCATGAAAATCGTATGTTCTTCCCTGTGTGAGGATGTATAAACCTACAAATGAACAAGCTAAGACACATGCTTATTTCGCACATTTTATTGCCTGCTTTTATCATAATATTTTTTTTTTTTAAAAAAACATGTTTTTTTAATAACATTTCTTGCTTTTGCTCTCTTTGTAGTTTAAAAAATAACAAAAAATGTGATTAGTAATCATTGTTAGTATTTCTCTAAAATTTCCATTTAAGTAGAGGTCTTGACTGAAAATTAAAAATAACGAAGTAAGATATTCCAAGTACATGTCATGTAAACTTTTTATATTGTGCTTACAGTTATTAGTGAAAAAATAGTAAAAAAAGATATTTCATAATTAAATTTTAAAAAGTAAGTAATAAGAAGCCAAAGAGTCATCAAATATTTTATAGAACAAGAACGAAGTGTAGTCAAAATCCCATCTATTTTGCAAAAAATGGAAAGGAGAATGAAATAAGAATAAATTAATAATAGATTTATTTTCTAACCCAAGAGTTAGAGCATGAAGGCAAGGCCTCTCGAATGAAGAAACAAGTTGCATAAGTTGCCTCTGACAACTAGAAGACGTTCTAGTCCGAAGCAGTGACATGGCCATGCTCTTGGTACCTCCATACACCTCGTCTCCAAGTAAGGGTATTCCCATATACTTTGCATGTGCGCGTATCTACTTCACAAATATTCACTCCTAAGAATGAGTAGAGAGCAAAAGCTGATACAAATATTCACTCCTAAGAATGAGTAGAGAGTAAAAGCTATATTTCAATCCTAAAATAGAAAAAAGAACTGAAATTGCAACCCCGTAAGACGATAAATGTGGCTACTTGGGTGTTCGAGCCTTCTAGGTGTAACTCTTACTCGTGATTAAAAAAGAAAACAACAGCAGTAGCATACATAAATCTTAATGAAAGAAAAGAAATTGTTGGGAATACAAATAAAGTGGTAATCCCACATTGATTAAATAAGGGGTAGGTCATTGGGTTTATAAGGGAGGACAAACATCTCCATTAGTACGAGGCCTTTTAGGTGAAACAAAAAACAAAGTCATGAGGTCTAGGCCCAATGTGGACAACATCATACCAATATGGAGATCCAGGTAGGTTTGTCGTCCCTTAACAAGTGGAATCAGAGCAGTTTTCCTTTTTTTTTTTTTTTTGATAGGAAACAAAACTTTCATTGATAAGATGAATTACAAAAAAACTTATAGAAATTACAAAATGCCTTTCCAATGAGATAATAAAGTTGTGAGACTATAGTCTTTGAAAGGTAAAATTTTACGGGCCCATGTTATGGCAAGGAAGGTAATAGAGTCAATAATACTCTCATCATGGGCTGTGTTGGTTGTGAATTTGATATCATTCCTTGTGTTCCAAAGTCTCCACCAAAATGCAGATATAAACATATTCCATAGAATTTTCTTCTCCTCTTTGAATGGGTGCCCATAATACATGTATAAAACCAAATCCTTTGTAGTGCCTGGTCTCAACGTCTGCCAACCAAATGCATCTTGCAAATAAGCCCAAATTCTGCTAGCAACACTGCAATTACTAAAGAGATGAATTTGAGTTTCAAAATCTTTATGGCACATGAGCACATGCTCGGCAGAACCTCAACCACGAGTTTTCCTTTTCTCTGACTTAGCCATTTCGAAAGAACCTCAAGTATGAAACAAAGATTTGTAAACCCTCAATATAAGGTATGAAATAGTCATGATGAAAATTCGTGGTTGAGACGCCTAATGTGTGCTCCGGTGTGAGTGCTTCTGAATGTGCTCGTGATTGAGCATCATTACTCCAAGTGAGGAGTGCTTTGGAAATGGTTGTCTCGATGTGGGGTTGTTGTTGTGTGCTCCAGTGAAGAGTGCTTGTGAAATGGTTGCCTCGGTGAGGATCAGTTGTTGTTCGCTCAAACATAAATCGAGTGGATCCGAGGTTGAGCTTTCTTGTTAAGGTGTGCTCAAGTATAATTCGGAAAATGACTATCAATAATGGAGACTAGCATGTAGAACTTCGTTTGAGGGGAAGATTGTCATGAAGGTCTAGGTCCAAAGTGGACAATATCAATGTGGAGATCCAGGTAGGTTTGTCGTCCTCATCTCTTAGCAAAAATGTATGTCTTTGCACATATACACATGGTGGTTATTGAACATTGTTTATGCTCCAAAACATATTGTTTGAAAGTATTGGATACTACAAACCTTTAGACAGTCCAAACCGCATTGTTTGATCATTGATGGAATATAATATGAATTCTTTTACAATTTAAAGCAGCTTAAGGGCAAGAATAATACTCTACTCACCTGATGTGTGCGGCCTGTTTCTAATCTCCACTCAACCAATGAAGAACCTCCTTGAGCTAAGATTTCAATAACTTTGTACCTGTATAACGTTTGGCATTTCAACTTTGCATTATGAATGACTAAACAAAATAATATTTAAATAGTTTCTACGATTGAAAATTCATTAAGGACAAAATAAATCAAAGATTTATCCGCACTAATCCTTAAGGGTGTGTTTGGGCCCCCGTTTATGTAAACGGCCAGGTTGGTTATAATAACCTAACCCATGTTTGTCCCACCGTTTATTATAGTCGGTGTTTACCTAAACTTGCGTGCCCATTTATCTAAATCTAGGTGTCCGTCTATCTAAACCTTACATATACTATTTATGTTACAATAACCAGCCCCTCAAACACCATTTATCATAACTCATGTTATAATAACCTGCCCCTCAAACACCATTTATAATAATCCACCGCTTATCATAACCCACCGTTTATCATAACCCTCCGTCTATCATAACCAAATCGGTGCCCCAAACACACCCTAAATTTATATTGTTGTCACCAAAATAAGAGATGAGACAAGGATGAAAGTTAAACTAGTTTGAGGGGAGTGTTGAATATATCTTTATCAATAAGAGACTTAGCAATTCATATCAGAAGATTCCTAAAAAAAAACAAACAAAATCATATCAGAAGAACAAGAGGATTCACAAAAAGGGCAATGAGATATGGCATCCTGAAGATCAAAAGGGGGAATCCGTAAAAGGACCCAATCCAAATTCTTGTGAAGTTTGGTACAAGGGGAGGCAGTGTACTGTACAATCTCCCATCCAAAAACCTTACAACTCTCTTCGAAAATTTTATTATTCCTTTCTTTTTATGTACTCTCCGAAGTGTAGTGTACTCACTTTAAGAATTATGTTATTCCTTTCATTTATATACTTATGAGGATGGTTGGAGTAGCATTCTTTCAAATAGCCCTAGCTCTATCATTAAGCCACAAACTTGAGTCCTTGACAATGTCTCTAGAAGCACCATCTTAACCTCTTTATGTAATCAACCAGTCCAGCCAAAAGTTTGAACAATCTGTTCCAACAGACTCAACAGTCTGTCGGGAGGGTGAAGTTTTGTTTTTGAAAGTATTAGTTAACCTTTTCTATATACATATGTGAGTGTCCGAGTCGGCTTACGCGCACCTCGACCATTCTCACGGAACATACTGCCTCAACCTACAAAATTTGGATGTCAAGGAAACCCGTAAAAAATTAATTTATTATGACAATAATTAAAATATTACTTTTAATTTTTAGTTCTGGCCTTATTTATAAATGATTTTCTTATAGGAAATATAAACCAGATATCATGAAATTAATACAAAAGAAGATCCTATCTGTAAATAACTCAAAAAAAAAAATACATCCGGTGAAAAATGAGGGTAGACTAGTAACTTGCGGATGACAGCATTTCAAGAAGCAATAGATTTATAATTGCTTTTTATATGATATATTTGATGATGAAAAAAACAACTACGGTACTACCTACTAGCGGCATCCTTTGCATGTGGATTGTTATTGGTTCCAGATACTGCACTCATGCGAATACGATTGTTCGGATCACGGCATATTGGTATCTCAATTCTTCCAGCAGTTGAGGGTGGAACTCCACATGTGAGACTGATATAGACCCTCTCAATAGAATGTTGTTTGAACTGAGCAGACAAGTGAGCATGAGAATGTTCATCCTGCAATTCAAAAGCAACAAACTTAGGAGTCAGACATGGTAAGAACGAAGAAGAAAAAAAGGGGTGCTTTTGAGCTGTAAACTTTTTAAGCATTAAACTAGAATGGTTTGTTTTTATCTTGAGATAAGCAGCAATAATGAAGCTTAAAAGGGGAGAGTAAACCACCTTGGCAACAACAAGCAATCCACTAGTTCCTTTATCTAACCTATGCACAATGCCGGGACGAATAGGTGCCTCAGAAACTCTAGAAGAGCTGAACTCATCATCAGAAATATCCATATCGGACAGAAGTTCAACATTTGACGTTGTAACCATTGGGAGACTGCAGTGGTTAAGAATGGCATTTACTAATGTTCCTGTCGCATTACCAGGTGCTGGATGAACAACCTGAATCATGGAGAAACCGACTATCATGAATTGGAATCTAGTTAGCATTCAAACAATCTTGATTACAAAGATTCAGAAAGCCAACAATGGATCTAAATGCAGAGGAATTCAAATTTCAGTCTTTTTACAAACTTTAAACACAAACTCGAATTTTATCCAGCAGTACCAAAATCTTCTACCAACAAATAACTTTTACGAATACTTTTTTTTTTTTTTTTGAAAACTAGAAAATCGGAACTTCGCTCCACTATAATCGGGATAACCACACCCGTCCCTAAAGGTGAGTCTCGAAACACCTGAGATCTTGAGGAGAACACACCTTTAAATCACAAGCCTTCGACCATCACGCCACTCGTTGGGGATGTAAATAACTTTCACGATTTTTTTTTTTCGTGAAACAAGGATAACCACGCCCGTCCCTAGACCAGGCACCTGCAGACATCGAAGGAATGGAGACACGGGAGGTGTCTACAAATTAATGTCACAGGTGAGTCTCGAACCTGAGACCTTGAGAAGCAGGTAATGAAGTCTAAGTCTAAGTCTTCAACCAACTGAACCACCTATTTTGAGAAGCAGGAAATGAAGACTCGTCCCTAGACCAGTCTCGAACCTGAGCACACCTTTAAAGTCTAAGTCTTCAACCAACTGAACCACCCACTTTCACGAATGCTCAAACCAATAATATCGAACTCGAAACACAAAGTCTTTAGAATGGTTACCATGTGCGCTGGTTTGTTTACAACTAAAACATGTTCATCCTCATAAACTACATCCAAATCAATATCTTCAGCTTCAGCTCTCAAAGGTTGCAATTCAGAAATCGTACAATGGATCATATCCCCAGCCTTAACATTGTGAGAAACCTGCTCGAGAGTATATAAATTACACATGAAAGTTGCAAATGAAAAACAAGATTCATAAATGTAGCGACGACTAGGTTTACCTTATCGATAACGCGGCCATTGATTGAAACCAGTCCAGCCCTAATACTGGACTGCACACGAGCCCTGCTAATGCCGGCAATGCGGCAAGATATCCAAGAATCGAGACGAGCTTTGCCGGAATTTGCGTCCACGGTCTCTTCCAGCCTGGTTCCGGCGTAATTGGCTCTCCGATCGGAGTGAGATTCAGTACATTCATCGGAATCCGAGCATCTAGCGGCGGAATGATTGGTGGCGATTCGGAGGATATTTGAAGTGATTCCTGCAGGATTTCGAGGGGAAAATGAGAGAATCGAAGGTGGAGCTTGGATTGCTCGAACAGAGCAAACGGAAATCATTCTCCCCAGTTTGATACTCCTGCTAAGCCTTTCGCCTTTCAGCCCTTGATTATTGCACATAAATTTTTTTTTAAAAAAAACAATAAATAAAAAGTTGTTTTTTTAGGAGAAAATCGAACAAGTATTTTGTAACAATTAAGTCATTAATTTTTCAAAGAAAAAAAAATTACCATTTGATAAACATTTTATTTTAGTTTTTGATTGATGAAATTTAAACTCACACCGATTATCTTATCATACATTTTTCTTACATTTTATTTATATTTTTAGAAACCAAACTAAAATTTAGAAAAAAAAAAAAAAAATATATATATATATATATTTTCCAAAAAATTGGATTTTATTTTTGAAATTTGGTTAACATTTATCTATTTTCTTAAAGGAGGATAAATTTATTATAAATGATGAAACACTTGGTAAAAAATTTAGTAAAAGTAAGCTTAAATTTTAAAAACTAGGCCCCCTTAATAACCATTTAGTTTTTATTTTTGATTTTTGAAATTTAAATATATTCTTACTCAAATTTTCTAACACTTGCTACTATATATTTATATTTCTCAAGAAAGTAGGAGAACATTAATCAATTTTTAAAAACAAAAAAAAAGTAATTTCCAAAAGTTTGTTTTTGTTTTTAAAAGTCAGTTAATATTCTCATACTTTCGTAAGGATAGATGAATATTTGGTAGAAATTGTGGAACACGTTATATAAAATTTGAGTGAGAATAAATTTAAATTTCAAAAATCAAAAACAAAAAACCAAATAGTTATGAGACAATCATCGAATTTTTTTTTGGTTACTCGTCATCTTTTTAATTATGATTATGTTTTTTTTTTTTTTAAATCAAATGACTTTTTTTGTCTTAATCTAATCTATCTAGCACTAACCCATTTAGATCCAAAGACATTTTTTTTTTCCAAAAAAAGAAAAAGAAAATGAGTATATAGCTCTTTTTTTATATTTTATTTTTAATCATATTTAAGGGCAATGGGTTTTGTAAAACCTCTTTCGTTTTCATCGTTCCCAAATCGCAAAGCCCTCTCCTTTTCTGGGTGCGCCGAATCTCAGAGAAAGCAAATACGGCACCATGTCTTCAAGGAAGAACACCACCTTGAAGAGCTCTGTTGTCCACAAATTCAAAGAATTTGGGACCGCAACCCAGAATTTCTTCGATGGCTTAGTTCATGGCCGCGAAAACTCATCTCGCCGTGGTCCGGTAATGGGTTTTTTTTTAAAATTTTTTTTAATATGATATCATGATTCTGTATATTGGGCTTGTTCCTATGATGCTGTTTTTAGTTTCTATTAGTTCTTTTTCGTGTTTAGAGGCTTAGAGCAAGAATTGTTTGATTTTACTAGCCCATTTAGTGAATGTTCTTCGTGGGCTTTGAAAATGGATACAATAGTATGATTGACTCTGATTATTACTTTGTATCGCAATGGACTGATAACTACTGGATGTTTAAGGTGTATTCTATTGTCCCACATTGTTATCTTAAACGAATTTCCGAACCATGAATGGATATCATATAGAATGTTAAATGTAATACCCTAATTTATGCTCTATTCGAGAGCTATCACACATGGATATCACCGCACTTACTTTCGCAAATAAAAAGTAGATTGGGGTTTGAAAGCGTAACCGCTTTCATAAGATTTTTTAGTGCCCAAGGATTGCCCAATCATTCGAACATTCCAAGATAAAATTTTCATGATGATTGGTGACCCTAAATATAAGGGTTCACCAACAACAAACATGGCACAAACTCTTCATCCACCGCAACCTCAAGGTTAACCTTCATCTTCTTGCCACAGGCAAAATCCTCTTGAACAAACAACGAACTAACCTTCAAACCACCATCAAAGACTTTTTTACCAAACAACTCCCTCTCGAGCAGAACAACAATGTCCCTGAAGCACCGCGAACAACTTGGACAACTCGAATCCAGTCACCTTTTTCCCTTTTGCAACCTTCAGAACTAAGAGGCACTAGATGGAGTAGGATTGGAGCTCAATTTTCCATGAGAACGACCAACTTCTTTCCAGCTAACTTGCCCATATCCATAGACTCATCTGAAAAATTCCACTCGACGAGCCCTCCATTTTGTTTGAAAGGAACCCGGCCCCGCTACCTGAAGAGAAGACAACATCTTTTGTTGGCAATTTTCAGATCCCTCCAACACTTTAGGCTTGCTAGAACCTGCAGGACCTCCAAGAGATACACAGGCAGATAAACTCAGGGCCGACGAAATAGGTACTTTTGACCCCTTGAGAGAAACAGGGGCTGCCTGAACTGCCTTCAAAGGACGCCTCCAAAACCCACCATCTCTTCTCCCCCGCTAAGAAATGCTAGACTTAGAAACCTCTCCCTTGCGTTCCCAACTTCCAACCCTTCTGTCCAGGCTTGAAGAGACCTGCCCTCCTAGTCCTCTCCCCCGAAAAGGTGTAGAATGCTTAGAAAAATTAGCACGCAACCAGCCACCAAAATGAAACCTCACTAAATGAATGCTCGAGCGTAGGTGACTGCAATCTTGATAGAAATGCCCCAGCTGACTACATCTTAAACAAAGCTCTTCAAGTAAAACTTCATACATGAAAGGGCACTAAACGTATTTCCCCCCATTAAACGTCACCAACTTCCCTCTAGAAAGAGGATTGCAAACATTGATCTGAATCTGCATCCACATCACAACCCCCGTATTGTCCTCTTCATCACAATCGATCTTCTCATTTCCTTAATAACTGAACCAATGTGAAATATCATGCCTCGGGAGAGGCTATCAAAAGGAATATTATGGATGGCAGAAATTACACCACAAACAACTCCAAAGAATCCTAGACAAATCTTCAGAAATCATAAAAAATGAGACAGAAGAAGATGAAACATGTAAAAACTATAACGATAGGAGGATTGGAAGAAATATAGTGGATTTCGATTGAAGATCACCAACAACTCGGTAGAATTTTTAGGATTTCAACCTAAAAAAATAAAAATAAAAAAAATAAACTCCAACCATAGAGATCTATCACTAAGTTCACTAAAGTTTCATATTTACCTATTGGAGCTGCTATTTCTATGATCTTGACCAAAATTTGTAGGCCGACCCAACTAAATTTGGGCCACAAGTAAAACATGCCGATAATGGCTCAACCCAATAACAAACCCCATAACACTAAATCATTTGCACCTCAATTTGAAATTGAACCAGAGTTGATGAGTATTCATCTTCTTTTTCCTCAGCATTGTCCCTTCTTCAGTTCGCTGTTACACTACACAAATCAAAAGGATCTTCACAAAGGCAAAGCCATTCACGCTCAGCTCCTAAAAAATGGCTCCTTCTCTTCAGTTTACCTTTCCAACAGTCTTGTTAATTTATACGCTAAATGCGGAGCCCTCGCGAAGGCCAAGCTCGTCTTCGAGAGCATAGACAACAAAGACGTGGTTTCATGGAACTGCATCATCAATGGCTTCTCCAAACAGGGACCCATTGGATCTTCCATTGTGATGGAGCTTTTTCAGCGGATGAGGGCTGAGAACACTCTGCCCAATGCCCATACCTTTGCTGGGGTGTTCACGGCTGCTTCGACTTCGCTTGAATCTTCGGGGGGTTTACAGGCTCATGCGCTTGCTATCAAGACTTCTAGCTTTTATGATGTTTTTGTTGGCAGTTCGGTTATGAATATGTATTGCAAAATTGGGTTTTTGCTGGATGCTCGTAAGGTGTTCGACAAAATGCCGGAGAAGAATTCGGTTACGTGGGCTACTATGATTTCGGGGTATGCGATGCAGAGGAAGGCTTTTGAGGCTTGGGAGGTGTTTTCTTTGATGCGTTGTGAAGATGGGATTCATAATGAGTTTATCTATACGAGTGTGCTTAGTGCATTGACGGTTGCTGAGCTTGTTGATTATGGTAAGCTAATTCATTGTCTTGCTTTTAAAAATGGGTTGTTATCGATTGTTTCTATGGGGAATGCTCTTGTTACTATGTATGCTAAATGTGGGTGTTTAGATGATGCGCTCAAAACATTTGAATTGTCTGGTGATAAGAACTCGATTACATGGTCGGCTATGATAACTGGCTATGCGCAGGCTGGGGATTCGTATAAGGCTTTGAAGTTGTTTTCTTATATGCATGTTAATGGGAATAAGCCTAGTGAATATACTTTTGTTGGTGTGATCAATGCTTGTAGTGACATAGCGGCTCTGGTAGAAGGGAAACAAATGCATGGATATTCCTTGAAAATGGGATATGAATCCCAGATCTATATTATGACAGCTTTGGTTGATATGTATGCTAAGTGTGGAAGCCTAGTTGACGCCAGAAAGGGATTCGATTATTTACAAGAACCAGATATTGTTTTGTGGACTTCTATGATTGGAGGATACGCGCAAAATGGTGAAAGTGAAACTGCTCTGACTCTGTATTGTAGAATGCAGTTGGAAGGGATTATGCCCAACGAGCTAACTATGGCTAGTGTCTTGAGAGCATGCTCAAGCCTTGCTGCTTTAGAACAAGGCAAACAAGTCCATGCCCGTACAATTAAGTATGGATTCAATCTTGAAGTTCCAATAGGGAGTGCTCTTTCAACCATGTATGCGAAGTGTGGTAGTTTAGAAGATGGGAATCTAGTCTTTAGAAGGATGCCTACTCGAGATATCGTGTCATGGAATGCAATGATATCTGGCCTTTCTCAAAATGGAGAGGGTCTTAAAGCTCTCGAACTCTTTGAAGAGATGCGGCAAGGCACCACGAAACCCGACTATGTTACTTTCGTGAACATTCTTTCCGCGTGCAGCCACATGGGATTGGTGGAAAGAGGTAAGGTCTATTTCAAGATGATGCTGGATGACTTTGGCATCATTCCAAGAGTTGAGCATTATGCTTGCATGGTAGATATTATGAGTCGTGCAGGTAAGCTACTAGAAGCTAAAGAGTTCATAGAATCTGCAACTATCGATCATGGAATGTACTTATGGCGTATCTTATTAGGAGCGTGTCGAAACTATCGTAATTATGAATTGGGAGCATATGCAGGCGAGAAACTAATGGAGTTAGGTTCGGAAGAATCATCTGCCTATGTGCTTTTGTCTAGTATTTATGCAGCTATGGGAAGGCCCGATGATGTCGAACGCGTAAGAAGGGCGATGAAACTTCGAGGGGTGAGTAAGGATCCAGGTTGTAGTTGGGTTGAATTGAAGAGTCAGGTTCATGTGTTTGTGGTTGGTGACCAGATACACCCACAGATTGCTAATATACGTGTAGAGTTAAGAAGGTTGAGCAAACATATGACGGATGAATGTTCTGAATTCCTAGATGACATAGATTCTATGATATTACTAACTCAATAATGAAAGAGTACAGTAAATGCATTTTTTTAACAAACATAGTTTCTTGTTGTTTATAGAATATGTAATTCAGTGAGGGTTAGAATTGCAAATTCAAGAATTTTGATGTTTTCAACATTGTATGTGTAGCTTGTAGGCCCCCCTCTCATTAAATTGGGCCAACTGTTATTTGACATATTGACATAGCGTGATGGTAATTGTTAGTAAGTCTGTCTCAAATGCTGTAGATTTGAAGAAAAAAAACAAACAAACAAAAACCTAATCAGTGTAATTTTTCCTTCATTTTTGTAAAATATATTAATTTTAATAGTCTTTTTAACTATGATATAATGAGCCTATAAAACATATATGGTGACCCCGAAGTGTAACAGAGCTTCAATGATTATGATATTTTGTATGATTCAATAGTCAAGAAGCTACGGATTCGAACTCCACCTCCAATTGTGGTTTAATACAAAAAAAAAAAAGTTTTTTGAACTATTGAACTTAATGAATAAACTGTAGTTCCATAAAAATTCAGAAATTCATATAAAACATGTATTTTGGTGTTACGGAGTTGATGGGATATTTTAAGGGCAATGGGTTTGGTAAAACCCCTTTCGTTTTCTTCGTTCCCAAATCGCAAACCCCTCTCTTTTTTTGGGTTCACCAAATCTCGGAGAAAGCAAATACGGCACCATGTCTTCAAGGAAGAACACCACCTTGAAGAGCTCTGTTGTCGACAAATTCAAAGAATTTGGGACTGGAACCCAGAATTTCTTCGATGGCTTAATTCATCGCCGCGAAAATTCATCTCGCCGTAGTCCGGTAATGGATTTTTTTTTTCTTCTTCTTAATATGATATCATAATTCTGAATATTGGGCTTGTTCCTATGATGCTATTTTTAGTTTCTATTAGTTCATTTTCGTGTTTAGAGGCTTGGAGCAAGAATTGTTTGATTTTACTAGCTCATTTTACTCTCTAAAACTACAATGTTATGGGTTAACATTCTGGCATGTTTCCCATTTTGTGAATGTTCTTCATGGGCTTTGAAAATGGATACCATAGTATAATTGACTCCGGTTATTACTCAATCGACTGATAACTACTGGATGTTTAAGGTGTATTGTCCCACCATTGTTATCTTTAACGAATTTCTGAAACATGAATGGATATCATATCAAATGAATTCTCGTTTTCTCTTATCATGTATTTTTACCTCACTAGTTAGTAATTATTGCTCTGATATCTTTTTAAGTGGTCCAATTTTGATCATAAATGTCTGCAAGTTGATGATTTCATTGGTTTTAAAAAATTTGTGTCTTTGTAATTAAAAGTTTTTGATGTTACATTATTTCAGATTGAAATCCTGAAGCGGCTGCAAAGGGAAGCATTTTCGGATTTAATGAAACTTAGGGACAGACAAGACAAGGTAGAGAAGGTACTATCCTTTTACAATACACAGAGGAGTAGGCCATTCCAAGAAAATGCTACCCATGTAAGAGGAGAGGTTGATATGTTGGGCGCATTGTTATTGATGAGTGCCATTGATAATCATAGCTTGGATGCACTTCATAGAGCAGGAATCTCAACGGGAATTCACTCAAGATTGACTTTCGAAACGACCGTAAGAGAGAAGGATTCTCTTGTTGCTGAGTTTGTAGCCAATCAGAAAGCCATGGATTTTGATGTTGACTCTGGAAGGGAACTTACCCTATCTAAAGTTTTTTATAAGGCTAGTGTGAGAGACTGGATGTCTGCAATTGTAGCTCCTATTGGAGCTCACTGTAGGGATGTTGGTACCATTTCAAATCCTTCTCATCAGGTTTGTTTAGTTGCAATCACGACTTTCTATCTTTTGTAGCATGCACGGTTTGTTTGTCAAGTTTTATATGAGTTTATTGGATAGTATTTAATTTGATGCTGCAGTGTGTTTAGGTTTAGTTAATAATCTTTATCCTAGTATAATTAGGATGGAGTAACCACTTTATTTACCTGATAATTTTAGGAGAATATGTTCAAACACCAGGTTAGGTACACTCACTCATCCACACCAAATGTTTTAAAAGGGTCACACAGGTACATGCCCAGGCGTGCCTGGGCTTAGCACAGGTCTAGTGTCTCGCTTTGAATAGGCAAGGTTCATGTAAAAAGACATGCTCTATACACTTAAAATAAGTTAAGTAACCCTTAATGCAAAAATCCTTGCGTTCAGAGTTTTTTTGTTTGTTCTTTGTTAATTAATTTCATAGCCTATTGCGCCATGTGCGCCTTGAACTTTTAGAAACGTTGCCCACACACGAACACGCGTGCACACACACCCAAGTAAATTAAATAGGCCATTATATTTCTGTGTCATTTTCTTTTTCTTTCCTGTGTATTCCTTTCAAATTAGTTATCAAAATTAATCTAACTCTTTACATCTATGTTGTATGGTATGATGTTATGAGAGTCTTGGTCTAATATTTAACATCAATGTTCTTATCCAAACAAAAAATGTTGATTCTGAACTCAAATTATTCGGTGGCACTCTTGGTTGTGTAAAATATTCGACTAACCCAGTTATTATGCATATACTTGTTACCAATTCCAACCAGCTACTTATGTTTGTGAATACTTTATGGTATTTTCATCATTGAAGATTGTTATCTATTTGGTGTATGATTTATGAAGTTAATCTATTTGGTTTTCAATGTGGTAGGGAAATGGCCTTACTGATATTTCATCTTTTGGACCACCCCTGTTGGCTCAGCCTAATGGTCGCGCCATTGGTTTAACAGTGAGAAAATCGAATGTTACTGCTTCCTTAGCTCAATTTATTTCTACAGAGAGGATACAACCAGGTTTTGATCGGATTCAACACTGCCTTAGTACTTTTGGACAACTGGTGTGTCAATTTCCTAGTGGAACAAAGCTCTCGCTTCTCGGTCTTCTCCAAGCATCAAAAATATGTAACCAACGTGTCAATCTTGGAGCTCTTACAATTCCTGTGCGTCTCGGGAGTCGGCATGAATCTCCTGAAACAGTTGAGGCACCGGATCCGCGTTTGTTAACAGTATCTGGAGAAGCAATTTCAAGGGGATCTATTGCTTTTATGCTGGAGTCAGAACTCGACGAGGTAACCAAAATTGGAGGTTGGGTTGAGGTGAGCCAATCAAATCCAAAATCAGTGCAATGGGCTATGTCAATGTTTGATAACAATAATGAAGATGCATTCGGTTGGGGAATGAGTGTAAGTGGGATTCATGGAGACTCATCGAATAGAGATCACTTTCGGGTTGAATCGTATGTCAAACTAAACGTGAGTAAGAGATTCAACTTAAAGCCAGGAATTGCATATGTGACTGATGGCAATGCGAAAAATATGGCATTTCTTGTTCGGTCTAATTGGTCTCTATGATAATCCATCATAGAAATGCCATTTATTTTTTCATGGTTTGAGGGTTCTAGTTTGTGAGGGGTCCAGAACATTTTCAGAAGGAATAGTGAAGTGCTGCTTCTAGAATCTTCTTTACTGGTAAGTCATTTCTAAAGAAACAATACATGAAGAAGGAGAAAGAGAATCCTCATGTTATGGATTAGTTTTAATTGAACCTTTCATGAGTTGAGTTTCCTGATATAAAGTAAGAGATGGCTCTCATGATTGGTTTTTTCAAATCTTTAACTAACAAAGTGGCAAATGGCAGCATTTCTTTTTTCTCCCAAGTCCATCTTCAACTTTGAAGGTATCCCTCCATTTTGCTGAATGCATTAGCCAAAAGCTGTATCATAATAATCAATGCCCATTTTTCTTTTTTTTGTGTACTTGTGAGTATTGATTAAGGATTTAAGTGAAACTGATCTTTGAGGTATAGTTGAAACAGTTATTAAATCAGTGTCGTTTCATCCCAATTTTGAAATTCAGGATTGAGTTTTATCGTAAAATTTCATGCCTTGAGTTTCCTGATAACTCGGGAACTTTGATAAACTTAGGGGCACCATTGGCTTGTCTCTAAACTATGGCATCGGGAACCGCGCCAATAATATTTCTAATGTAGTGCTTCTCATCGTTAGGGTCTTTCTCCCTCATTTCTTTAGGGGTTAGATGCCATTTATTGAAGCATTTAGAGGTATGATCATATGGATGGGTGAAAGAGAGAAAAGATAATTATGTAACTGTATTGAAAAGAAATAAGAGATTAGATGCTATAGTGAGATTTGTAGTTGGAAACCTTTAAATTACCTGTAAAAATGTTGTATTAACTTGAAGTAATCTGATCAATAAACAATATCACCACATTTTCACTTTGTTATGGGGCTGTTTATTTGACATATTTAGTTAGGATTTAGTTTTATGATTTATTAACTTCTCCTTGAAAACCTACATCCAAATGAATTTTTATTAATTTTTCATTATTTTTACTTTTAAAAATAACTCTCATTTCCAACCATTCATTTTTAATCATTCTTTATAATTACTCAATCATTTCTAACAACTCATTTTTAATCATTCCTTTCAAATCAATCAAAACAACTTATTTTTAATTATTCATTTTTAATCATTTATCGGTGATAATTTTGATTTAGATTATCTCATTGTATTGCATATTATGACTCTGTTAGGCTCTTTACATACCGTTGACGTCCTATGCAGTGGAGCAGGGATGATGACCATGAGGCTGGTGGAAAAATCTTTAAACCTATCTAATCGTAAATTTTTTTTTATTTTTTTTATTTTTTGATATCCATATCATAACTGTCTAGGCTAGCTTTTGCGCACCTCGACTGGGATATATCGCCTGACCCTACAATTTTTGGATGCCAAAGAAACTCGTAGGTAATTAATACCTAGAGTGACTATCATGGATTGAATCCTTCACTTTATGCACCTCAAAACTCTCTTTGAGCAATTGAGTCACTCCATGATGGTTATTTTAAGAATTTTATAACTTGCAATAAAATTGTATTCCACCCAGAGCTTTGCATAATGGTCTTGAGACAATAGATTAACTTGTAGACAGACATGTGGTTAAGAAAGAAAAGTCCTATGGTGATGAAGATGATGAATTGATAACTCAGCGGCACTCGACGTGAGGCTCTCAGTTTGTACCAAGATAATCTTCGTGTAACTCAATTTTTTATGTGGCCAGATTCTCGAGTTGTCTTGTGGCGAGATGTTCTCATGGAGAATGCTTGTAAGAAGTTCGAGGATGCCTGCTACACGAGTCAGATCGAAAAATTGTGACCCGGTGGTGGGCGGGATGCAGTGCATTGGCTTTTGACAAGCTTGCTGAGAAGCAGATGCATTAAATTGATAAGAAACAAAGTGGTCGAGATCAACTTTGATCAGTCATATGGTTATTCTAATCTAATCTGCTATCGCCATAGAAGCAGAACTCTGGTTGCCTCTAATCTTAACTTCTGGTATCATATTTATATCTGTTATAGTTATGTCAATTTCTTAATTTTTGTTGACTAACTCAATAAATATTGAATTGAAAAGTAATAAGCCTAATAATGTGTCATAAGTTAAATTTTGTGGTTGAGCTTAGAAAAAAGGGACATAAATGTAATTCAGGTAGTTAACTACCCTCGAGCGGAAACTCGTGGTACTTTGGTCGAGCAGAAGACGTTGAGAATTTAATCAATTGTCTTACATTCGAAAGAAAAGGGATTATTTAAAAGAAAAATTATGTCTAAAATAGATAATATCATATCAATGTTGAGATTTTGTAAATGATCGTTGTTCTTAGCCATATCAGTAACGAGCCATCAACATGAATGCACTATTTATTAAACACAATGTAAGCTATTAAGTTTCTACCGGCACACTTGCTTTATCATGTTTACTCAATTTTAGAACCCTAAACCCTACACCTTTTTTTGTACACTTTCAAAAAGAATAAAAACTATAGTTCAGCTCGGCAGCTTGGACAATGAGTTTGCATGAGTCATTGAATTTGGTTTAAATAAATATTTTCGAAATTCTTCTACTTTAACTTGGCACTTCAAATAGTTGATTTTTGTTAATTCCTTTATACACAAAAGATATGTTGGGAAGAATTTGATTGGGAGGTAAAATTGTTTGCTACTTGTCCCCAACGGGTAGCATAGCGGTTGAAGACTTGAGCTTTGAAGGTATGCTCTCTTCAAGGTCTCGAGTTCGAGACTCACCTGTGACATTACTTCTTCGATGTCTCTGGTGTTTGGCCTAGGGATATGTGTGGTTACCCTTGTTTCAAAAAAAAATAAAATTTGTTTGCTACTTGAAGACTAGAAGACCATACATGTTATACTTGATCGAAGGCTATTTCTTTAAATGAGTTTTACTTAATTTGTTTCAATTTGTTGTAGATTGATTAAAGATTATTGGATGAAATTGATTGAAGCGTGGACATTTTTAGTCATTTTACATGAACCACCAAATTTTATTTTTAAGAAAATGTTATTGAGGATAATTTTTTTTTTTTTTTTCTTCTGGTAAAACCCTCTAAAAAGTATTATAAAAATGATATGTCTTGCAAGAATTGTTAAAACTGTAGATCCCGTGATATTTAATTATGATTTGTATTTATCATTTAAATATTTATTAATTTATTTGAAATCAGAGTCATTTAACTCTCATTTTACTCTCTTAAGCAATAATTTCTCATTTTCCTTCCTCGTCTATTGTATTCAACAACTTAAAAATGAATTCTAAAACTTGAACTCAAAATGGTTGACATCTATCATTTAGTTTGAGTGACTCAAATCAATAATGTTTTTTTTTTTCGGTTGCTTATATATATTGTTCAATATCTTTAATTTAATCAGTTATATTGATTGACATCTATCGTTGTCGTTAATGTTTTTAATTAGTAGTGTTTCACTTTTTGCGTATGTTCTTTCCTTTCAGTTTTTTTTAATATAGTTAAACTTTCAATAGTTGATTTTCATAGTGGGCAAAAAAACGAAAATGATTCTTATGACAACTACAACACTAGTGGAGTTTTGGTTAATTAGTTACATTTGATTGGCGTCTATCTTTACACTTTTGTGTCTGAATTTTATTATTATAATTTGGCAGCAACTTATAAAAGGTTTATTTTTCCGATTGGGAATCATCAGAGTTGGAGCTCTATAGTTGTTAATGTCCATGTGTTACCTCCAAGTATGATACGCCGAGCTGGAAGAAGATACCATCTATAGGTGAAGCAAGGAGCTACCATAAGATGTAGTCGTACTCATCGAACTGGTTATAATTGTAAAACTTGTAAATTAGCTCTCACATTTAATGATATGCTTACTAACATTTTTGTACCGTGATTAAAAATAGAAAAATTGTACTATTTAGACCATTTTGAAGAAATATTTGCAAATTTTTTCTCAAATCAAAATATTTTCAATTTGGATTTTTCATTTAATAATTCAGAAATTGTATTTTTATAAGATCTCATTATGCCCTCTACATCATTGTGATTTTGATTTAAATTCAAACTATCATTAAATATGAAATCTCATTTATAATTAATTGCAATCTCATAACTTCCTTTTTTGTACATTCCATAATAATTAGTAATTAATGGGTTGGATTTCAAATTTCATTTCTCATTTATCTCAAATTTTCCATACGTTTGACTTTCTTCCTCTCCTCATTTCCGACATTTCTTCTTCCTTTCCTTCTCGTTGTTCTCCATTTTTCGCCGGCCTGATTTCCGCTCGGTATTCTGTTTGCCACGTTCCGTTCACCATACTGTATTTTCTGCTTGCATAGCTTACTCCAGTCGATTTTCCACACTTATTTGAAGCTTTTTGCCCTGTATTTTTCAGGAAAATAAATCAGGATCCTACTGTTCAATTTTCCACATTCATTTTCTGATATGTCACAAACGATAGAGTATGGTATGTTCTATTCCGTATATGCTTTTCTTTCTTTTCATTCTCCATTATTTCTGTTTCAATCTATATCATTTTACTCATATTTCATACATTGATATGATCTACCCCATGATGCATTATACCGTAAAAACATTAATATTCCATCTTTTTTTAATACTGTTTAATCTACATCGTATTACCATTCGTACACATATTCAGTTTACATTATGTAACAGTTGAACACCATGACATACCTTATGGTGAACGGGAATAGTTTATACGTGTGTTTTATACGCATTGTAGGTTCAACAAGCATCGTAGTTTACACTATCCATACATATATAGCGTATAGTTTATACGTGTGTTTTATACGCATTGTAAACTTAACACCATTGCTCATGTGCATTTTTTTCATATCAATTTCAATCATATGTTTTCATATGTTTTACAGTATTATTTACGCTTCAGATTGTATAATACCATTAATATTGTAGTTTGACATATACTGTTATATCACTGTATAAACTATACAAAACTCAGTATGTTTCATTATTTCATCATACATATTTGATAACTCGCGGATGCGAGTAGATTTATGACTGCGAATAGAATAAATACTTAGTCAAATACACAGAAAAGCGTGTTAAAGTTCGCTCAAACCAGACATTTCTGTGAATATCCTTTACTTATAGTTTTCTGAGTAAGAAAGGGTTAATTCTACAAAAATAGGATTATTTAACATATTTTGTG
>JBBMEF010000014.1:5267199-5287960 GCA_037832685.1 Sicyos baderoa | reverse complement strand
TACTGTTTGAATATTTTTATAATACTACAAAACTTTTTCATATAGGTTCAACAAGCATCTCAATCTGTATGACACATTGTAGTCAATGAGATGAAAATGAGATGTACCATAATGATGAAGTAGCTAAAGAGCGTCGTAGAAATATTGAGAAACGCATTCATCCAATTATGATTTTACATTACAGTATTTTTTTATGCCGAACACTTTCAGTTTCAATTTTGTACGGCTGCACTATGGATACTTTTTTTATTTATTACTGATCTCATTTTGAATAGTAATTTTGTGTGTTTACGTTATTCCAACAGTACAAGTCTCTATCAATTCACAAATATTATGTACGTTATTTCTGAATGTTTTACTATACTGTATTATACATTCAAAATTACTTGTTCGTTGTCACAAACATATTAAATTACACTGCAAGTATCCATATCAACAAATTAAACACTTTTTAAAAAATACAGTTTAAAAAAAACAGTATGATACATTATATATTATGGTTGTACCGTATATGCAAAATTATTTAAGTATTGTGTGGTTAACGAAACTACATTTTATTCAAAATAAAATTCAAAGTTCGTAAGCTCGAACATAACCAAGTTCATAACATTATTGTAATACAACATGTTACACTATAATATTTTTAAAAAATATGTATAAACTGTACTTAATACTACATCCATATATATCTCGGATTCATATTCATTGTAACTAGCAATCACAACATATTACGATTTTCCCTAATTAATGCCCCAAAATTAGTGTCGGGTGGATATGGAATGTGGGAGGTTTTTTTTTTCTATTTTAAATTTTGTTTCAAAAATGAAGAAAACAATAATTGGAAGGTATTGTTGTAATTAATTATTTATTGATTTAATAATTTAATATAAAAAAAATCTATTAATACAACCTACAAATTGTATGGAAAGTAGACATTTCATTTTTTTTCGAATTTCCTTCCCATGGAAACTACTCACTATAGGGGAACTAGTGTAATTTTAATTTTTCATTAATTTGAAATCAATAAAAGAAAATCTATATTGTTAATATTTTTCGTATCGCCCAAATTTGTAATTACTTTTCTAATATAGTCTAAATATGCAAAAAAAAAAAAAAAAAAAAAAAAAAAAAAAAAAACTCTTAAAAATAATGCATTAGATTCATTCTTAAATACATTAGATTCCACTTGTTGATTTTATTTATTTTATTATAGTTGACCGAAAAATGAAAAATGATCCCAAAACGAAACGAAACGAAAAATGATTTTATTTATTTTATTTATTTTAATACATTAGATCCCAAAACGAAAAATGATTAAAAATCACGTGCTAGTTTTCTGGTCTTTTCAACGAGCACATTTTTTTCTTTCAAAATTATATTATACTCTTTCTTTCTTTCTTTTTTTTTTTAATTTATTTTTTATTATTATTATCATAGATACAAAATCTCCTTTATAAAATGTATAGATATATTAGATAGAATATTCTCAAAGAAAAAAAAAGATATATTAGATAGAAAATAATATCGAACTTATTAGACAATTTTGAAAAAAAATCAATAAAGATCAGCCTATATTTTCTTGACTTATCAATAAATGTTTATATACTTTTAAAATATTTAAAAATAATTTTTTTTTAGTATAAGTTGGGGATTACAAATACTGATTATTTCGGGGTTCGAACCTATAACACTAGTGTTGAACTAGTTTGCAATCAAACGGTGAAATCCTTTCGGTATTTAAAAATAAAGTTAAAAATATTATTTGGACTTTTTAGATGATATTTAAAGAAAGGGTATCAAATTGGTAGGTGAGAATAATTTTTATTACCCATGTTTTGGCCACAAAATCATTCACTTCGTTTTTCATAATCTCATTTTTTTTATAACTACTTTCCATTATTTTCTTACTTCACAAATATAGATATGAATTTTCAATAATTATTTCATACACCTCAAACTTAAATAACAATTTTCTCATGACTATTCCTTTTACTTCAAATTTCCATTATTTTCTTACTTCACAAATATAGGTATGAGTTCTTATTTTTTATTTTTTATTTTTAGTACAATATAGGTATGAGTTCTTATTTTTTATTTTTTATTTTTTAGTACAATATAGGTATGAGTTTTCAATCATCATTTGATGCACCTCAAAAATAGATAATAATATTCTCATGACTATTCCCTTCCCTTCAAATATAGATAAGAATTTTCTCTGGTATTATCTATCATGTTTTTATTTTCCTTAACATTTAAAATCCTTCCAAACACCTTAAGGTTTTTACTATTTTATATATTTGTACTTTGAAGTATTAAAATTAATTTTAAGTGTATTTTATATAAATTTAGGGTATAAAATATAAATTTAGTCCATATAATTTAAAAAAAATTAAAGTTTAATTCTCATGATTTCAAAAGCGAGTATAAGAAATATAAAATTTAATTCTTATAATTTTAAAACAAATTTTTTGCCTCAATGATATTTGATAAAATCTAAAAAAAATAGTTTTTGCCATTTCCAAATCGTTAATAAATTAAGTATTTAAAAGTTACTTATTCATGTGTGAATGATGGAATTATGAGTTAAGTGATTAATATAATATAAAAAAAATCATATAACTTATACATAAATAGTTAATTTCCAAATATTTAATACGTTATCGATTACTTATGATAATAACTATATTTTAGATTTTATAATATGATAAGAATTAAATTTTAATTTTTAATATCTCAAGACACACTAACTTTCTTCAAATCATATAAACAAAACTCTAATTTTATTCAAATCATACAGACTAAAGTTAGGTTTTGTCCAAAAATTTAAAACTAGTTATTATTTTATTTCAAAATTCCATTTTAATCTCTTTAATTTTTTTCTAACAAAATAATTACAAATATGGACAAATTTAAAATTATTTATTTCTATAGTAGCATTATGAATAATATTGACCATAATTAATAATTATTTAAAAAATGACCATACCTATAATTATTTTCGGGAATTTTGCATGTATAGCAAAAAAAATGATAAAATATTTCCGTCTATAACCCAAAATCAAAACTAATTCATTTGTAGCAGAAAATCTAAATTGAGTTCTATCCCTAGGAGTTATATTAGTGATAGAATTCATTCAATAATAAATTTTATCACTGCTTTAATTTTCTTTGAGTGATAAAAAATAATCTGCTATAAATAAATTATTTTAAAAATTGTGCTATGAATATAATATAAGAGGTAGAATATGCTGGTGATGGTAAATTCTCATTATTTTTAATTCTCAAAAAAAAAAAAAACTCACTATTTTCTATATTTGAACAAGTTTAGGTTTATGGTAGTTCAATTCATTACCATAAATGTTTTCTAAACTTAAAATTGATTTTGATAATAAATTTAAGTTTCTTTCCCTAAAATGAATTCAATAAAGTTAATAAGTATAATATCAAAATATAAATACATTCTAAAAATATTTTGTAAGAAAAAAATAGCATAAAAATAAATCGGAGGATATTTTAACCTTATATAAGGCAATGGGTTATCGGTGAGGCTGGCATTCAAAACGCCTTTTCGTTTGCTCCGTTCCCAAATCGCAATCCCCTTTCTTCCTTTTCAAGGTTCACCGAATCTCCGAGAAAGGAACTCCGGCGCCGCCATGTCTTCCGGCAAGAAGATCACCTTGAAGAGCTCCGACGGCGAGATCTTCGAAGTCGACGAGGCCGTGGCCTTGGAGTCGCAGACGATCAAGCACATGATCGAAGACGATTGCGCCGACAGCGGAATCCCCCTCCCGAACGTCAACAGCAAGATCTTGTCCAAGGTCATCGAGTACTGCAAGAAGCACGTCGAGTCGCCTAAGCCCGAGGATCGTACCGGCTCCGTCGATGAAGACCTCAAGGCTTGGGACACCGATTTCGTCAAAGTCGACCAAGCCACCTTGTTCGATCTTATTCTGGTTTGTGTTTCTCTGTTTTCGCCCTGATTTCTATTATTTCTTGCCGATTCTTTGGTCTATTTGTGGTTTTTCGATGTCTAGGGTTTCGGTGCTTCTTAGATTTGGGGGTAGATTCTCACTCTGCTGTTGAATTAAACGTTTTATGTTCATGTTGGCAATGCGTTTGTTGATTTATTAGGGCTTTGTATGGAAAGGTTTGCTAATATTTGCCTGTGTGATTTCTTGTGATATTGTAGGCATTTGGATGCAATCTGTATTCCTTATATAATACTTGTTAGGAATTGTAACACTGAATCACGTCCGGTGTTATTTAGAATGATGAAATTCTTTTACTTCCAGCAATAGCCACTCGGTTATTCAAGTTGTTTCGTCGGTTCAATATGATCCAATCCAATGTAAATTGCTTATTTTCGTGTCGGATATAGGTGACCTTGTTATCAGGTTGAATTTGATCTTTCTGAATAGGTCGGGATTCGATGAGTTTGATGGAAAAAGTTGAATGGTGATATTGGTTTCAATGAGTTTATTTCTACTTAGTTCTTGCCAATTAGAGCTGTGTTTAAGTGACCTGATGTATGATCAAATGTTGTTGATTCGGAAAAGCTTAGGTCCTTCCTAGTAAGAAGTAAACTAAATCGTTTGTTGATTAATTAGTTTGAAGTTCTGTATTTCGATCATGAAGTTTTTCTTTTCTGATACTTGTTAATCATATGGTATCTATCCGTTGTTATCCATTCATGTGTGTCTGTGTGTGTTTTGTTATGGTCTATCTGAAATTTATTGGTTGTTGTTACTTAATTTTAATCTAGTTATTTCATCAGCCTTTTGACAAATGAGTAATCAAGATGTTCTTTCTTGTACCAGTATTATCTTGAATCCACCTAAATCCTAGTGGATTGTAAGATTTTTTTCAATATGTTTTAGAAGTTCATGGTTTTTGTTGAAAACTAAGTTATGTTATCATCCTTTTTCCACTGAACTTGATCCGGTTTCTAAATTAATGTACACTGGTTTGGTTTTGTAAGTTATTTGTGAGTGGGCATGGTTGAAGCTCTCCGAACTGGAGCAACACCATAATTGTTTTTATTGTGTTCGCTTAGATTTTCCCGACCCATTTTCTTAACTTGATATGTGATAATGAATCTAATGAACATGAGATTTGCAGGCTGCAAACTACCTGAATATCAAAAGTTTGCTAGATCTGACTTGTCAGACGGTGGCTGACATGATAAAGGGAAAGACTCCTGAGGAAATCCGCAAGACATTTAACATCAAGAACGACTTCACCCCCGAGGAAGAGGAGGAGGTTCGTAGGGAGAATCAATGGGCGTTTGAGTAAAGTAATAATAATTATAATAAAGTAATGAAACAGTTATATTTTTATTTTAGTTTATTTCGTCGAATTGCTCTGTTTGATGCTTGTTCTATCTTTTATGCTAAACGATGTTGTGATGTTGGTTTGGTGTTGTTGACTCTATTTCGCCTATCGTGTTATTGTGTTCAATCCAACTTTTATTCTGACTTGAGCATTTTCATGATATAAGATGTTCTCGTGGAGTGCCCTTGCCATGATATTGTTGTAGGGATGGCTGCTTCATGAATGGTGGTTCCATTGCAACAGGGTCTTAAAATCACTTTTATCCCATGAGAATTTTTCATGGTTGTCCAAGCTTGTTTGAATAGATATTAAGAAAAAGGGAAAATAATCATTCTCTCTATCAGCCCAGGGATGTCAGTCATTTGGATAATCTCAAAGTGTGAGTTTGTCTCAGTGGTGGTCTCAGCTGTCTGTCTCAGCTGTCTGGCCTAAGGATGGACGTGGTTATTGTGTTTAAAAAAAAAAAATGTATGGGTTTTGGAATCTTTTATTGTATAGGGTATCATAAAAACAGTGGTTAAGTTACAACTGTTGTTATTGATCTCCTGGGCATTTGATCGCAGCTTCTGTCCTGATGAGCAAACAAAATATAATACTCAACAGTCATCATGAAACAACCATGAAGCTTCTTCATTTTTCCTGTTCCAATGGATGTAAGAATATAGTTGAGAGAAGATAAAATTTTCCATTAATGGCATAGCCGTCGTGGTTTGACTTAGTTGTCAGATTAGGGCTTTATCATAAAGTGTTTATGAGAATCATCATGGAGTAATTTAATTGGTTTTCTTGTCATCTAAATGTTGTAGAGTCTGACGGTATGTTCCATGACATTAATCGAGTTGTGTGAAAACTGGTTCGGGTAGTCATGGATATATAAAAAAAAGTGTTTATGAGGTGTTTATGAGGTTCCTATGATGTCCTTGTTTGGTTAAAACACTCACCCATATAAAAAAGAATGTAGAACTCATTTGTTCTTCTCAGTGTGATCAAGTTAAGCTTCCTTTTCCAATGATAAGTATTAGTGTGCATAAGTATACAATATGAGGGAAAGTTACAGACAAACTCACACTAGTTCCTAAAGCATGAGGTCATGTTAACAGTTGACACATGATAAATAGAAAATATTTAGTCTAAAAGAGTCATAACTAGATCAATTCATGACTAAAAGATTATGAGTTCAAATTTCCCTACCTAAATGATTGTAGAATTAAAAAGCTTTAAGAAGTTAAAAGATAATTAGTTCTAGTAAACCACCTATTTAAGAATTAATTAATTTTTACGATGAATATTCTCAGCATCCAAATTTTGTAGCACTATAATATAATCACTAATCATTGAAGGAAGGAAAACACGTTGGAGTAGGGGATCTATGCCAATAGAAAGAAGTTCTGTCAATGTTGATAGTGGATAGATTGACGGAGTAACCCCTCCATCGATGTAGAGAGGTATTATGTCGACGGAAGGTCTGTAAAAATAGTCGAAGTATCTGTAAGCTAACTAGGACAATCATACATATAAAAAAAACAAGTGCTTGCACCACACTTGGGTCGGTGATGTGATTGGTTATCTGGTTTGGAGTTAATCCATTTCCACTCCACGGTCAGTATTGTAATCCATCACCTTTCCCCCCCGATTTGAACCAATATCTAGAGCCCACATCCCTATTATTATCTTCCTTTCTCTTTTACCTTCTTTTTCTTTATGGAAGGCTGTAATCTTAGAAATTATTCTGCTTAAGAAACAAAGTTTATGCAAAATTCTGTAAAGTATCCAGAGAAGACTCAAAATTGGTAGTTTTCAGCCCCCAATAAATCACCCCTGGTTCATCAATCCAAGTTGGTTTCTCTTTTCCTTATTTCTTGATAAATTTTTCTCCAAAGCCAAGAGGCATAAGACTGATAGGAAAAAACAGGCTCCAAAGTTTTAGTGTCATCAATAAGGAGATGTTCCAAAAAGAACTATAAAAAGTGGTTTCTTGTTTTTTAAAAAGAAAAACTAAAATTACAAAAACAGAGTAGAACTTTCAAATCATTATTTTTCCCTTGGTTTTTGAGATGAGTCCAGTGGCAACTTTTGTCCCTGAATAAAAAACAGTACTGTAAGTGCAAATTCAAACAAAGTTTTATGAGACTTGTATTCACATGGCATAAAGCTGAAAAATAAGCTCCAGATTCATATACTTCAATTAAAGAATGCTCATCAATTCTTGACTTCTTATATAACTAACAACTAGAACACTCAAGGTATATCCAAATCCAAGAGAAGACAATGATAAGGTATAGGATCAAACCAATCACCTTCACCATCTCACCCCGTGTTTCGGAAGAATCCAAGAGGATCAATAAAACATTGCATCCATACTCCCAATTTATGCACACCTCGATTATTATCACGGAACATACCATTTCATCCTACGACATAGCCATCATGGATTGACATCACTTCTTAGTTACTTAAAACTCTCTTGACCACGAGATCATTTCATGATTGTTCCATCAGAAGACTGAGGAATAAGAACAGTAACCGGTATCAACCGGTTATTAAGTAGACACAATGAGAATCACTTAGCCCCCGTTTGATAACCATTTTGTTTTTAGTTTTTGAAATTTAAGCCTACAATAACTACCTTACTATATGCTTCTTCTTACTTAGATATCTACATCTTACCTATATTTTAAAAATCCAAATCAAAATGTGGAAAAAAAAAAAAAAGCTTCCAAAAGCTTGTTTTGTTTTTAAAATTTCGTTAACATTCACCTATTTTCTCAAGGAAAGATGAATAAAAGATTGAGGACATGGTAAGAAATTTGATTAAAATTAAGCTTAAATTTTAAAAATAAAAAACAAAAAACGAAATGGTTATCAAACGGGATCTTAGTTATCAACACCACTAGAAAAAAAATAATTGACCTCAATTTGCTCAACAAATAAGTCAAGGGTTGTTGAATCATAACAAATTTTGACTGCAGATCTCCATAATAGGTCATTTTTCAGTACAAGTATTAAACTTTCCAACGTTGATTAGATGAAGAAGAAAATATGAACTCAAACACATTTAGCAATTAAGAATTATCAAACAAACCTGTTCATCCTTCAAAATTTATCATAATGCTTATAAGAAACATCATGAAAATGAAAAATTACAAGAAGTTTTTTTTTTTCTTTTCTTTGATGACCCAAAAACTTAGAGCAAACGCTACTGGCTTGTTTTTAGATTGTGGTACCGTAATACATCGTATGATCGAAATTTCTCATGGGAGCACATCTCAAAGTCTTGGCGGTCGACAATTGAGCAGCTCCTGGAGACCATGTAATTACAAGAAGAGTTGGTATAACATATCCAAACATTTATATAATCAACTAATAAGTTTTAATGCGGGAAATGAAATTTTTTATCCAAATTTAACGGCAAGAATATTTTTAATTAATAATAATTATTTTAATTTAAAAGTAGTTTCGAAGCTTTTCAAAGTTTAAGGTAAGTTTGATATAAGGTCGTAGTTTAGACGTATTTAAATTTTTGATAATTTAGTAAAAAAGGAAATTAACCATAAAGATGTTTTTTCAAGATCAAGTTTAGAAGTATTATCAAAATAAATTTTAGGGATTTTCATCTTAAATTTAACAGTTGGGGGTATTTTTGAAACTATTTTTTTTAAGTTTAAGGTCATTTTTGTAATTGACACAAATTAGTTTTTTTTCCTTTTATCATTTAGCCAATAAAAGGGTTTAAGGTTTTTAAAAAATGCCCTTTTCTTAACTAAAGACAGAGTGACTTCAAATTATATTACAAAACTTTAATTTCATATATGTACTTCAAAATTAATTTTACTAAGTAGCCTGCTAAAGTGAGCTTAACTAAACAATAAATGATATGTATCATATTCTAACCTCTAATTATTAAACCCCCAATTATTGGTGCAAAAAAAAAAAAAAAAAAAAATCCTATAAACTCTATTTATCAATTGGTGAAATAAATTTGGGTGTTTTATCAATTGGAAACAATTTTTCTGGAGCACCTTTACTTCATATTTTTTTTGATCTTGTTGGAGGGCAATTTATATGCATTTTGATTATTTCTAAGTATGTAACTTATTATTATAGATGGAACTAACAACCTTTAAGTTCTATTTTTACTTTTTTGAATTCAACCATAAGTAGGAAGGTATACTTTCACTTGATTAAGTATGTACTTCTATAAGTTGAACTATAATTTATTTGTATGTTATTTATTTATTTATTTTTTTGAGAAGATGTTATTTATTTTTTTAAGTTATGGATATTTCATCTCAAATGAAAATGTGTGACAAGTTTCTCAAAAAGAAAAAAAAATGAAAATGTGACAAATATTTGGCTTATTTAAACTTCCTTTCTCCTTCATTTGTGCTTTACTTTTATCCTAACCTACAACAAAATTTATAAAACTTTTTTTTTTTTTTTTTTACAATTAGATCTTTATGTTTACTAAGTTTAATTTACATTCAAATTAAGGACACACATATGAAAAATAATAGAAGTGATTTCTAATTATATACATTAAAATTTCCAAAAAAAAATCAATACATCTAAAGTATAAAAAGTTAGGGAAAAACCAGATTAAAATTTAAATATTTTGGATCATAGTGGAAACTCATTGTTCACATGAGGACGAGAACCCTACCTGAATTTCCATATTAATATGATATTGTCTACTTTGGACCTAGACCTTCATGACTTTGTTTTTGGGCATCTCGAAAAGGTCTCATATCAATGGAGATGATTGTCATCACTTATATATCCATGACATTCTCTTCATCTAACCAACGTGGGATACTTTGATTGCATCTCAACAATCCTTCCCTCGAACAAAGTTCCACCGAGCCTCTCTGTGGGCTCAACTTCTGATTCGGCACCCGAGATTTCAACCATCTCTTCGAACAAAGACCGAGCCTTTCCTCAAATAGTCAATCCGTCTAGATGCATATAGACCGTTTCCGCAACAACTATTAAATTTTGACTAACTGATCCTCTTTACCTGAGAGTATACCGCATGTCCGGTAAGGCTACCACAAATTTTCGTCTCTAGGTTCCAAACGTCTTTATTCTACATCGGGGTGATTTATCGACATGGTTAAGTTAGGAGTATGGCTCTAGTACCAATGGATAAGAATGACAACCCTACATGATCAATCTCCACATTGATATGATATTGTCTATTTTGGGCTTAGACCCTCATGACTTTGTTTTTGGGCATCTCCCAAAATGTCTCATATCGAGATGATTTTCATCACTTATTACCTATGATCTTCCTCTCATCTAACAAATGTGGATATACTTTATTTGCATCCTAACAACAAACTTGAACAAAGCCATTAATTGAAGATAAAAGTCATATTTAGGTCATTTTTCACGGTAAGAAGTTATTATAGAACAAATGGGAAGATTGAATTTTCAAGTGTCAGAAAAAATAAGTTATGAGTTTGAAAGACATTATATATATAATAGATTCATAGTTGAACTCTATAGAGCAATCAATACTTGTACTTCAAAGAGAAAATAAGTTGGTCTAGATTAGAACTAGAAGACTAGATTATATTTTGATGAAAGATTTTATTGTATCTTGATTGAAAGGAATATTGAATTATCGAGTGCTAGAAGACGAGCTTGAATACAGTAATTATAAAAATTCGCTGTACAGAGTCCTATGACATTGTCTTTATTGCTCTAAATTGGAGAGTTTTTTTGTAATTTTTCTATGATCTTTGTATGCTTCTGGCATACCGTAATATAAGTATATTTTTTTGAAAAAAAAGAGCCTTATCGATTAAGATCATTGATATATGCTCTAGAGAAAAGAAGATAACTTGGAAAACTTTTCTTTTTTTAAGAATTCAACGTAGTCATATCAACGTAGTATACGCAAGAATGTATTTATTTTCCTTAACTCATACATATATCAAAAGAATATTAAAATGAAAATCTATTACATATATAAAAGAGAACATTACACACGACGACTAGTTATCTGGTCAAGTTAGCAAACTAATTGGTAAGTTGAACATATATAATTTTTATCGAGAAAAACTTCTCTATACATGAATGTGTAGAGGAGCTCTACATTTGTCGTGTGACACCCTTTGATGCCATACAAATTTATGTAATAATTAAAAATATTAAAAAATAAAATTATTTATGTGTCACCAAAAAATGCCACATAGGATAAATGTAGAGCTCCTCTACATATCTATGTGCAAAAGAATTTTTTCTCAATTTTATCCGTTAGCAAACGAATCAATATGTTCATAATTTTTTTTTATTATCACGGATATCTCCTACTCATTTATTGTATTAAATTCCACCATTATATATATTTATATAAGAGAAAAATTGACAAGTTTTTATCTTATATTTTTATATATAGCGGTGGAATTTGATACAATAAATGAGGGGACATAACAAAAATTTTATGAACAACTTACCAGTTATGGTATGAAAAATATTGTAAAAAAGTTAAAGAATTAAAATAAATTAATATGAGGCAAACTTTTTACGATTCTTTATTATGCTGATTCAAATATCCAATATGTTATATATATATATATACCCAATATGTAAAATAGTGTACGAAATTCGCTAGTCACGTACAAGAATTAAAGAGAGAAAAATATAAAACAGGTAAATTAACTCCGTGTTAATTATATTCACACCCTAAAAAAAATATATCATTTTGAAAATTTATGAATAGTCTCATAAAATTTTAATACAACATATTCCAAAGATATATAAAAAAAAAGTTTAATACAAAATATAAAATTAATTACATATAAATTTAAAATTTTGAAATCATCCCATTATAATCATAAATGATCATAGTTCAAATGGATGAATAATATTTTAATCAATTCAACTCTAATTTACAATGCGACATAGATAATAATGTAATATATAATAAATTTGTTATAAAATAATAATTTGAGAAAGAAATAATAAATTAAAGACGTGACACATGATGAACTAGATATTTTTCGATGGTATGTTTTGCGTATTTAAAAACTTGTGTAATTAAATAAAAGTTGACAAAGCAATTATTAAAAAAAAAAAAAAAAAAAAAAAGGAGAAAGAGGCAGGTGTCGATCAGACGCGGAGGATGGTGCGTGTAGAGGGACGATAACGTGCCGAGAAAGTGATAAAATAACTAACGGAGGCAGCCGCATTCTAAACTACACCTGCCACGTGGCTTCCCTCATTTATCTATAAATAACAAACCAAAAATCATTTCCAAAAACTTCATTTTTTTTTCTTCTCTTCTCAACATGAAAACTTCTCCATGGACCAGCCTTAGATCTTCCATCTTTAATCCAAAAGGTTAGCTTTTTAACAACTACATTATTAATTTATTGTGGAATATAAAAATTCAAATCTTTTTTAGGTTAGGTTTGGTTATTATAAGCTTGTTTTTGGTATTTTGGGTATACTTCTACCTTCATATCATAACCATTTAGTTGTTTTTGAAAAATTTGTGGTCGAATATTTCATTTTCTTCAAGTATTTGAATTTTAACTCAATTCTAAAAACCAAAATCAAGTTTTTGAAATTACTTGAGGCGGGTAATATGATGGTCTCATTATCTCGAGAATCAGTATTTAAACAGTAATACTCTTATTAGAGAATATGAGGTTTTACCTCAAAATTAATTGACTATAAGGTAAATAACTCATATTTATTATAAATGCTGGTAGGACTCACCACTTTCTCACCTCTCTATAAGGTTTGCTATAAAAAAATAATGAAGTTCGAATCTCAATTATTGGCGACATAAATAAAAAACGAGGATACCAACAATAACTTTATTTTAAAACATCCCTTGGCCTTTTATTTTATTAATTATACATGAAGTTAGGTTGTTATTTCTTCAAAAGTCAGCCATTTCAATAATACCATCAACGTTTTCCAAAATCATCCCATAAAAAAAAAACGTTTTCAAAACCTCATTAATAAATATAAAAAACAAAACCCTATTTTTTATTTATTTTATTTGTTATTATCATTATTATTTTTTTAGTTTTGCTTTTAGTTTTCATCTTGAATTGATTTACATCCATGCATTATCTGCAAATGACGTGTAATGTAATTTTGAATTGGTCACAGGCAGATCACCATCATCGAAAAACAAGGCTATTACAAATGCCTTGTCGGGCAAGTTAAACGTTAACGAAGAATACAAACAAGCCTTCCGAACAAAATCCTACATCGAATTCACAACCACCAACAACACGTCGTCGTCGTCGTCACCATCGTCGTCGTCTTTGTCATCATGTTTACTCGAACCGGACCAAGAGCTTCTACACGACATGTTTCGGAGCTGCGATGGCGGCCGTGTTCACAATCTCTTAGTTGACTATTTTGAAACTAGCTTTGAAGCTTTCAAAACTTGCCAACTTCTTCTTCGAGCTTTGGACCAAATTCGCATTAACCATGGCGTTGTTAATGGAGTCATCAAGCTCACAACAAGTGCTTTAATGGCGGACAACGACAACCAAGGTTACAACAAAAGGGACTTGTTGTCTTCTTTCTCCCAACTCAAAAACCCTTTCTCTACTCTCATCCACAATCGGTTTCTTGGCTTACACAATATACATTCCGAGTTGCTTCGGAAACTTTCGAACGAGCGGAATGAAACTCGAAGGAAGATGAGGTAAGCTTAAGTGGATAGATTATGATAAATTTAAGGTTAAACTGTTTCAAAAATTTAGGTCCCGTTTAATAACCATTTGGTTTATGTTTTTGGTTTTTCAAATTTAAGCCTATTCTCTCTCAAATTTCCTACAATGTGCTCCATCCTTCCTACCATTTATCCATCATTCTTTAAGAAAGTAGGAGAATACTAACCAACTTTTAAAAATAAAAACAAACTTTAGGACACATTGATATTACTATTTTTTGATTGTGTGGTATGCGATTTCTAAGTGTAACTCTTACATGGATTCGTAAATTTGACCTACTTATCGATTGAACTATTATTCTTGTTAGTCTTACATGCTACGGTTAGTTTGTCAATTTCTTGTTAGTCTAACATGATATGGTTAGTTTGTTTTCTAATGAGTGTATATAATCTTATGACATGAATTTCTTTTAATAAAGAAAAAGGAAAAAAACTTAATGACATGAATCTATTAGACACCAACAAAGTTCAGTGGTCTTTTCTTTTGAAAATTTGTAGGCTAAATATACACAATAATAAGAGTTTAATTAGGTGTATATTAGCAACCTTTTAAAATATGAAGACCTAAATTAAGTTGATAGCTACTCATTTTTATATATTTATTTACTTGCTTTAATATATACTCTCTTTCAATCTTGTAAGAAAAGACTTCGTTGTGTGCTTAGATAAATTAATGTAGAACAAATAATATCTAACTATAAATAATTATTAGGATTGAAATGAAAAATTATGATTATTCCAAACGTTACCTCTCTTTTAAAATCATATTTTAACTCCTTTTAATATCATGCTAATTTCTTTCCATTACAACACTTATCTCAACCTAAAACCTAAGCCAATAGATTATAACCAGTTTAAACATTTATCATATTCTTAATCAGGTTAAAAAAGATATGGAAGAAAGGAGGAACAAGTTGTTTTATAATATCAAACGTGACGGTTCTAACCGTTTTACTAGTTTTGGCTTTACACAGTCTCGTCGGTTTCGTGGTGGCACCCGGGTTGATCGTTTGCTTCGCATGTTCGTCGAAGAAGAAGAGAGCTCATAAGCTCACTTCGCAGGAGCTCGTTCTTCGGAAAATGGAGGTTGCGGCGAGAGCGACTTATATAACAATGAATGATTTGGACACATTGAGTCGAATGGCGGCGAGGCTCGACGGCGAGGTGGAGCATCTAAGGGTGGTGGCCGAGATGTGGTTGAGAAGCAGCCGGAGGCGCGAAATATTGAAGGAGGTTGTGAAGGAGTTTGTTGCAGAAGAAGATGCCATTGTTGAGCAAATGAAAGAGCTTCAACAACATATATACTTGTGTTTTCTTACAATAAATAGGTCTAGAAGGCTTGTTATGAAAGAAATTGTGGGAGCTAAGGATCAAATTGGTTGATGACTATGGGGTTATGTCAATGTTTGATCAATTTATTTGTTTATTTGTTTGTTTGTTTATTTGTTTGTTTATTCCAATTTTTTGTTGCAATTGGAGAATTAGGTGTGTGAATAAAAGTGAGAAAAAAAAAATAATCATTTGAACAAAAGGTTTTCGAATCATATCTTTTACTCTATATTTGATTTTATTGGATTGAAAGTAGAAAGATTTATGAAAGACTCTGCCCATGGATATCTATCATATATTTTCCTTTCTCAATGGTACACCTTTACCCCTTACATTTAGTGTAATATATTAAATTTTAATTATCTTTTTTTAAGACCGTTAAAAAAAAAGAAAATAAATAAAAATCTCTTTTTAGAATATATAATTAACTTGCTGAGTTGAAGATATAAATTAAATAATAAATACGTTTTTTGAAAACAAAGTGCGGATTTTTTTAGTATAAGTTGGGAGAAGGGGGATTACAAATACCGATTCCAAGGATCAAACCCGTGAGAGTGAAGTGGAAATGGATTAACATTAAACTAAATAGCCAATCGTGCCATCGACCCATTCGACAAGTGCACAAAATTGTTATTAAACTAATAACGAAAGCAATCTGAATAAGTTAACAATTTTGAGCAACTTGAAAATGCGAGAATTCTTATTTTATTGGGGTGTGTTTACCAGACATACAATCGCTCTATTTATTACACTACAAGGAACACATGTATCTAGTAAATGAAGTCTATAATTAGTGAAAGTAACTAAGGTTGGAGAGTCTTATGGCTAAATCAATGTAATTGACTTATTGAGATATCAAATCATAACACTACTCCTTAGATATCCATAACCGTCTCATTAAAATCTTTGGTAGGAAAAATCAATGGAAAAAATCATAGTCAAGAAAAAAAGAGTGCAATGTCTTTTACTCCCCCTCATAAAAGCATTACTTCAGATGTTGTACACCAACTTCTCAAATGTTGCGGTGGGTAACTCAGTCAAGTTTAATTTTCCTTTGAAGAGATTTATTAAACAATGATGTCACAATTTTCCTCAAGATCATGTGTGTAGAAGAGCTTTGATGAGATATATTCCGTTCTAATCTCTTTTAACATATTCTCCTTTGATTTGTGCTATACGTGACTTCATAAATTGTTGTTGAAATGTCTTTGGTACTAGGAAAGTCATAAGTTCTCTGAATATGGTGAGTCATTGACCTCAACCATACACATTCTCGACTAGTCTCATGAATTGCAAGAACTTCTGCATGATTTGAAGAAGTGGATACCCATGATATAGCTGTTCCTCACATGGGAATAATTGATATTTAGCTTTGTGAGCATTAAATAAACATACTACATCTGCATAACCAACTATAACAAAAATTGATTTGTTAGAATAAAATAAACTCATATTAATCGTTCCTTGAATATAACGGAATACATGCTTAACTCTATTCCAATGTCTTTTTGTAGGGGAAGAAATATATCTAGCTAATAAATTTACAAAAAAATTTATATCATGTCATGTATTATTAGGAAGATACATAAATGCATGCACTTATCGCTCTAAAATATGGTACTTTAGGATCAAGTAGTTCTTCATTATCTTATTAAGGTCGAAAAACGTCCTTATTCACATATAGTGATCGAACCACCATTGAAATGTTCAATGAATGTGGTTTGTCAATGTAAAATCTCTTTAAGATCTTTTGTTTATGAAATGATTGATTACTAAATATTTCATCTCCTAAATATTTTAATTGTAAGTCAATGTAATAATTTATTTTCAAGACCTTTCATTTTTTATTATATTTTAATTAATTTTGAAATCTCAGTTTCTATTATATTTATATCATCAACATATACATAAATATTAACAAATCCTAACTCGGATTTCTTCAAAATTATATCGAATAAGATATCCACATCTTTTAATATTTGTAAGAACAATTAAATATCTTAATGCTAACACTAGTAGAAATCGGCAAAAAGATGACTGGCGACGAGGGTCATCTTTGTGCAATTATGACCGGCGGCCGACGGTCATCATAGACAAAGGCATCGAAGACCATTGATGACCGGCATGAGGACGACGGTCACGGATGCTAAACAATGACCTGCGCTAGCGACGGTCATCGAAGATAATCGATGACCAACACAGATTCGGGTCATCGATGACCGGCGCCGGTCATAAAAGACTTATCAAAGATGACCGGCGGCCCGTCATCGATGACATTTTATAGATTTTTTTAAAAAAGCCCCGCCTAGGAACCACCTGCTGTAACATTGACATTTCCATTTGCTGGGACGGGGCGCTCTCTACAGCTAACCTTCGTCTGACTTAACAAGACAAGTAGTTAAGGACAAGGAGATTACTCTACTGTAGTCTGCACTGCACCTTTTGTACTACAATTATAAATCCATAAAGCAAATCTTATGTGTTCTTGTTCATATGTACTGATGAAATCATAGAAAAGCATATAAGAAACATGAAACTTGAAGTAGTTGTTAGCCATCAGTCTTGGTAAAACTGAAATCCAATTTTGATTTGAATAGAAGCAACCACATAATCTTGAACAATTGGGAAAATCTGTGGAAAATATGAACATAACAATCAAATCCGAACAACGATAAAAAGCTAAAAATCCCCACAATTAACGGATAAACATAATTGTGGCCAACAATTATGGAATTAAAGTTAAAACCACCCAGAATTTCATCAGTCCGGTAAACTCAACATACCCTACAAACTTTTAGAACTCTACCAAACAACAAACAACCACGAGAAGAAATAAATAACGAAATTAAACTCAATGAATCATATTAAAACATTGAATGGAAGAATTGAGGAAAAGCAATTTGAGAATATTGTCAATTAGATGATGGAATATGATGAACGTGAAAGATGATGAATGAGGGAAAAAGTGTTGTATTTGGCCACTAGGCCAAAATTTAAAGAGAATGATTTTTCAACGTCTTTTTCGCCACTAGGCCTCTCCATGATAATTGACACTAATACTATTAGTATCATACAATTTTTATCGCACAAACAAATAGACATCATTTATTCCTGATGCATTGAGATATAAGGAAAAACCTTTTCCATTCCAGATACAATTTCAGCCATCAAAGATTAGATTTGACCAAATCATCTCAGCAGTATTCAAGGCCAACATTTAAAGAACAAAACGGAAAGTTATTCTAAGGTAATATTACGGCACGATCACTTCTATACCGAAAATATTAGTAAAATTGTATAGATTACATATTGTTCATCCCTTTGAAAAGAGCTTGGCGAGGGTCCTAGAGCTCATTTGCGCGCTTTTGATTTATTCTGGTCTTTGGCTGAGAGTGAATGGGAAAAAGAGTATCAGCTTCAATATGTCAATCTTAGGGGGATATATTATTATAAAAAGTAAAAACTATAGTGTTTGGTTGTATATATTACCAGCCTTTTCTTCTTCTCTTTTTTTAGCAGCTTCTGCAATATTAAGGGAAATAAAACTAAAATATCATTAGGACATCATGTGTATAGATAAAAAGAACTAAAATTGCATGGATATGACTGTGGAGTACTAATTTCAGCCATGTATGAGCACAAGCAAACAGATAAATGGTCTGAATCTGATAAAACCATATGCATCATAAGTACTGTTTTTTTCTCTCAGATGTCAACACTTCAATAACAAGAAGAACAAGGGGCATGATTAATAGAATGAAACCAACCTCAATTGACCTATTATGTGACAGTAAGCATTAACCATACAAGAAGAAACAAAACATTCATGTGACAATAAGTATAATCTATTGCACACACAAGTCTTGACAATCATCCTCAAACTCAACTTATCCTAAATGAGACAACAATTCACTGTATATGTATTCCATATTTCAATACATATAACCTAAAAAGAGGTCTGCGAGCGATGAAGTTGAGCGCAGTACCTTTACTGTGAGCGATGATATTGAAGTACCTTTACTGTTTGAGCGATGAAGTTGAGCGCAAATGGACTTCGAAGTCGGAATCCGCGGTGGTCGAGGGGAGTAGGAAACGCTGAAGAGGTCTGCGAGGTCGCGGTGGTCGGAGGTCGAAAGGTCAGAGGTCGGAGGTCGGATGTCGGGGTTTAGGGCTCGGGAAAAATCGCGTAAAATGAGGGAGGGGAAATGAATTAATTATTATAATCTCACATTTATGACCGGCGGCGACCGACTGCCGATCATAAATGAGGAAGGTCTATTATGACCGGCGGCCGGTCATAGATGACAGTTTATGACTGTTTCTCATCTATGACCGGCTGCCGGTCATAGTTAAGCCAGTCATCAATGTACATTTGTGACTGGCAAAATGTATGCCGGTTACCTTTCTTCATGCCGGTCATAAATGCCTCCGTATTTTTTAAAAAAAATTATTAGTCGGTCACAGTTGTCCCAATTTCTACTAGTGTAATTATTCCTTCCACCACGAGAGAATATATCTTCTGATCATAATCAATAGCAGGTCTTTGCGAGAATGCTCGTGTACCGAGCTCATTTTATCTCATGACCTTTTTTTTTTATCATTTCTTTTACATACGAAATGCTCATTTTGTATCAAACATGTTTTACATATTCAAGTGTATGGATTACAAGTTCAAAAACTTCATGTCTTGAAAGTGAGTGCAATTCTACTTAGAGAGCTCCTTTACACTTTAGTTAATTATTACCGTACAATATTCTTCAACGGATCTATGTTCAAAAATTCGATTTTCATAAATAATATCATGAAAAACATTATAACTCGTAATTTTGTCAACAACTATATCGATTTGGTTATATTTTGTTCATGTCTCAACATAACTTATTAATCAGGGTCAAGATATACAAAAACTACAAACTAGGTTTCCTACTAGATGGAATGTTATATCGCCTTTGTAGCCTCTAAATGATGACAACCTAACAAGATGTACGTGCTAAGAGTAATACATGCTCAATTCTAATAGATCACATCACATGTTCTACATGCACCAACTTATCCTCCACATTAAGCAAAAGTTGACTTCTAGAGGCGCCTTGCAAGCTATCGTTTTCTTTGCCCACGCCATTTTGGCAATCAAAGAACCACTCACATAACTTACCAATCGACGGTACTATGACTTTAACCGAGAATAAACACCTCTCTTACTTAGGATATACCTCCCTTAGAAATCCTACAATTAATCAAACATTTCTTTTTGTCTCTTTTCTATATTTTTAACGTTAGTTTGTTTTGATGACGTCATTTGTTGCCGGTATTTTCTCCTATTAAATAAGGGGAATTTGCATGTATATTACAATAAGATAAAAAAATTGAGTAAATAGCAACTTTTTGAAAATATTTGCA
>JBBMEF010000014.1:5252279-5267099 GCA_037832685.1 Sicyos baderoa | reverse complement strand
TCTTGTATAAATATGTATGTTACTTCACTTGAATAAATAAGAAATAATACAAATTTATCTCGTACATAGCTTCAATAAGAAATCGAGCTTTTATTGAGAAAAAATGAAAGAATCAAAGGCATACAAAAAAAAAGAAGAAAAAAAAAGAGAACCCACAAAAGGAGGCAAACAACAAAAAAATTCTAATCAAGTAAAAAAAGACCTATAGAATTACAAAAAGACTTTGCAGCCGAATTTCTTTCTTGAATTGATTTCTGCAACTAATTGTCATTGAGGTACCTTTTATTATGTGCCTTCAAATTAGTATTTGCCTTGATTCAACATATCCACATTGTAATATAGGACATAGTATAAGGGTAAGGTACTACGCTCTTATTTTAATAACAACGCATGTTACCTGACCAAAGATAGAGGGCTATATCTCCTATAATATCTAGATATGTAAATATAATGGTTCTTATCAACATATGTACGTATGCAGTACAAACACGTTATTCTATGTCAAGATCCATTTCTAGACTGGAAAGTGGTCATTAGGAAAAGGCTAAGAATGTACAATGATCTGACAAATCGTGTCATCATAATACTAATGCTGAAAGTCAAAACACAATTGAACAATTCCTATCAAAAAAAGAAAAACACAATTGAACAGTTTCATGAAATGCCAACCTGACACTTCTGTGGAGTTGAATAAGTGCTGCTACTTGAGTCAGATGCTGCTGTAGGTATTACCTATAAGAAGAAAAAGGTATAAGGGTTGAACTAAGGAAGCATAGTATATAACGATATCATCACATACCTCCATGCAAAAGTCAATCTTATTTTGGATCAAATGATTTAAGATTTCTAAATCCTTTAGTTAAGAAAGCCATACTTCAAAGAAAATAAGCATTGTACTATGATTAAAAAAATTACAAGTGTCAAGTATTAAGATCACAACCAAAGGATACGTGGGTCAACAACAGCAGCCGCATTATCTGAGCCAACCACGAGGGCAAACTCCTTACCCTGGGAAAAAGTTGAAAACAACATATTAGATTGATGCTGGAATCTAGCAAGTTACTCTTCCCTCATCCTCCAGCTTTCCAAATGTCTATCTATAATATGTGTGTATTTTCACTCGCCATCTCTCTCTCATAGTAAAATATCTTTGTCAGTTGGCTAACATTAAGCAAGAAGCCAAACCTTTGACAATAGTACATCTACCGTTGCACCAGTCAGTAAGGAAAGGAGCGCTGGGCCATGATCAAAACTATACCTACACAGGAAATAAGATGTGAACTCTGATTCTTATCCAAAATTTTAAAATAAAAACTCGTGCAAAAGATATCGTAATGCTCGTCAAATCAAACATACATTCATTAAACTTCTTCATTTTTTCCAGTCCAAATGTCAAGGGCATTCGTCTAAGGCATTATTTACAAAAGATGCAAGAATATTATTGGGAAAGAAGAAACTTTCCGTTAGTGGCATAAAAAATAAGAAAATATTACACATAGCACCCATTTGTTTTTATCAGTGTGATCTAGTTAAAGGCCAGAATATGCTGTGTCCCATACATGCATGATATTCCACAAAAACGAGAAGGACAAGTGATATCATACATTGTATTTGCCATTTTATGTCTTTCATATACAACACTGATTCTTCCACTATTTTGAAGTATACATGCTTTATAGGGCACAATGATAGAAGAAAGGAAAAGTGGTGCACGAAGAGGAAACTTTTAGCCAGATACACAAGAGGCGCCCCTCAAAGAGGTAGATCGCTACTATGATAAAATAAAGAAAACGGGTTTGGAAAGAGGCGACACTCGAACTGGATGAGGAAGAAAGTTTGAAAAAGGGATCGACGTCGAATGAGGAACGCGGTGCCAACAGAGGGAGAACGATCAGGATGATGATTAAGAAAGAAACGCACATCCCTTGTAGGATATCCTTCCCTCCTCCCTAGCACCAAAGGATGAAAGATCGAGGTGGCTAAAGCTGGCGTGGCACTAAGGTTTGTTGAGATAATTTTTTAGAGAAGGTTTTTAGAGTGAGGCCTGAATCCCTTCTCTTGATTGAATGCTGCAATCTAAAAAAATTATTTTCCAGGTATCCAGTTGATGGAAGATTATTGATCAAACTACGAATTCCAAATGACGTGAAGATTTGGATAAATTACAAATAAATCAAAGTTGGTTGTTTTCTCACGGAACTCGGAAGAAATCAATTCTGGTTCACCAGTCAAGTTAGTTTATCTTTTTCTCGTTTCCTGATAAAGTTAACTCCAAATCCAAGAAGCATAAGACTAGTAGAAAAATATATTCTAGAGTCCAGCATTTCAGTATATCAATAAAAACATACTCCGAAGTATCAGAATCATCAATAAGAAAAATTTCCTAAGAACTAGAAAGTGGTTTCTTATTCTTAGAGAGAAGGTAAAATTACAAAAACATAGTAGAACTTACGAATCATCTTCACTTGGTTTTTGAGATGAGTCAAGTGGCAAATTTTGTCCCTGAACAAACAAACAATATTTAAGCACAAATTCAAACAAAGCTTTATAAGACTTATATCCATCTAACATAAAGCTGAAAAATGAGCTCTAGATTCATATACCTGAATCACAGAATGAACATCGATTCTTGACTTCTTGTATTGTCCCACAGCCTAAAGATTATAAAATAACAATTAGAACAATTGGGGGTATATTCAAGTGAAGACAATTAAAAGATATAGGATCATAAATCACCTTCAATGTCTCATTGTGAGTTTCGGCAGAATCCAAGAGAATCAATGGAACATTGCATCCGTACTTTGCATTTAAGGACTGTGGAATAAGAACGGTAACACACATCAACTAGCTGTTAAGTAGACACAATGCAAGTAGCCAACTTAGCTATCAACAGCACTAGAGAAAAAAATAACCTTAATTTGCTCAACAAATAAGTCAAGGGGTGTTGAATCACCACAAACTTTGAGCGCAGATCTGCATAATCGACGATAGATCATTCACCAATACTAATATTAAACTTCCCATTGTATATAGTTTGGGAGTTAAGAGTAACGCTTACTTGGGCCCATTAAAACCCATTGCTGTGCCCAAAACTCCATTGAACTTCAAAACAACGAGCTTGTCCAAAAGATTTCTAGTTTCTGCTAAGTCTGCAACACAATTCATATCGAACCATTAGACGTAACATTTCTATACTGTAATATCCTTTTCTTTTTTAATGGTGAAGCAAAAACTACAGGTTTTACCATCTGGCACTGGCGCTAAACTCTCATAGGGAACAACAAGCACTTCTTTCTTCAGAACATCAATGCTTTTGATCTTCTCCTCTACGTGATCCAATTCCTCCCTTACAAATGACGCAAATATAACTTAGAAAATCTCAAAAAAAAAAAAAAAAGAAGTACAAATTAGGGGAAAATTACAAATACCGATTTCAAGGATAGAACCCGTGATCGTGGAGTGAAAATGGATTAACACCAAACCAGATAACCAATCTCAATTTCACAAACACTTGAAAAGAGTTAAACAAAAACAACTGAAAATTGTACCTAGCAACGTCGTCTTTGACAGCAACTGCATTAGAAGAAGCCAATTGCTTCTGCTCATAAAGAAACGTCTTGGTGATCAAATTACAGAACAAATAGATAAATTGAACAGAATCATTAGCCGGAATAGGATAAGCAATCTTCTTATAGATCTCCAACGGCATATTCGAGTCCACAAGAGCCACAATCGGAATCTGCAACCGATCCGCCTCCATAATCACCGACGATTTCCTCTCCGTGTCGATAACCACCAAACAATCGGGCGGCTGAGAGGGAGCGAAACAGAGCCGCTTATGTCTCGACCTAAACTTCTTAGGACTCGAACTGTTAGTGAGCATTCCACTCAACTTCCAAAGCGCAGAGGCGCTGGGGCTGTAACAGCCGATCTTCTTCGTCATCTCTTCAACGATTTCATCGAAAAGCCAATTGGTATTGACGAACATGAAGCGGCCCTTCTGGCGGACCAATGTGCCCATGAAGTTCAAGGCGTTGCGCATACAGATTAGGGTTTTGTCGGAGTCGATGATGGCCATTTTGTTGCGGAATCCGTAGGTGTAGAGCTTGAAATGGTGAGTGGCAGCTTGCCGGCCGACGTGAGCTTTGGTGCTTAAGAGCTTCTGGATCACGATGGAGTGAAGAGTCATCTTCGCCGCCGTGTGGTTCTTGGAACTGTGGAATTTTCTTGGTTCTCGTTGCCTGCTCCGACAACCTCACTGCGCCATTACCAGCTTCTCATCGTCGGAATGTTGCTGTAAATTGGCGCTACAAGAGATTAAGGCTAGTTTCTTGTGTTTTAGGGTTTAGAAGATGAATGAAATGCTTCTTTTTTTTTCCTTTTTTTTCTCTAAAACAAAATGCTATTAATTTAGGCTTAAATTAATAGGTTAAATTGGATTAAATTTTATTATTTACCTTTCCTTCTTTTCTTTTCTTTTTTCTTTGAAAGATCGTATTGGCATTCATCTACCATTTGTCAAGTTCTTCAGTTGTATATACTAAATGGGTCAGTAGCGTAGTAATTTCATTGTTTGGTTGTAAACCAGTTCAACACCATTATTACAAATTTGATTTTTAAATTGGTACTTGTCATCCCCCAATTTATATTAAAAAAAAAAAAAAAGTAGTCTAGTTGTATTGCTTAACACCAATCTATAATTTAGAATTTTTTTTTTTAAAAAAAAATTAATATTAATTTAGAAACTTAAGATATCTTTCTTTTGATATTATGTCTAATTAAGTTTAAATCATTGATTAATTCAAGAGCACCAATCCCTACTATAGTTATCAAGTAATTAGTAGAGTTTTTTTTTTCTTTTTTTTAAATAAATGAGTTACTATGGATTAAAATCATTTTTTAAGACATTTTATTTTATGATATTATTTGATATATGATTCGAACTTGCAATTAATAAATTACTATTTTGATATATGATATTATTGAAATACTATTATTTTATGCATAATTTATAGAAAGTTAACTCTTAAGTAATCTCTATGAATTAAAATCATTTTTGAAGACATTTTATTTTATAGGTTCAATATCTATCCATATAAGAGAGAGTATGATGAGACTTATCACCATACCTTTTTTGTTATTCTATTTTATGTAACCTTGTGATCTAAATTTTTGGTGACTAATTTTATCGCTAAGCCATTTGTCTTAGACATTTTCACAGGCAAGGTCTTTTACATCCTCATGAATTTGGTGTATCTTGAACAAAATTCTTGATCTCTTCTCAACAGAGGCACAAGAACATGGGGACTCAAGTTTGCAAAAGATCAATGAGAGTACCCCCAATGAAACCCGAAACCTTTTCGTCCTTCCCTCTCCATCTTCACCTTTGATCCTCTCCTTTCCTTAACAAGTCCGTCCTCTCACTCTCTTTTACGGTCGAGTAGCTAACGCATTTTCGGTCGAATTGAAAACGTCCCATTGTGATTCAATCTGGATTCGTAGACTGAACGTCAATTGGTTCTACTACGAAAAATCCCTCGACTACAAAGTCGTGTCACTGCATTTGTCCAGCCGTGTCACCAATGCTGTGGTGATGTAGGCTGACAAGCACAATGGACTGAAAATGGAGTCTCATAAGAGATTTTGTAGTTTCATAGCTCAAGTACCAAAGAGATAACAATTGTCCAAAAATCACATCATACACTTTATTATCATCTAAAGATTACATGAGAGAATACAACATAGGGTAAAAACAATTAACCAAAGATTTACCCAAGATTAACACACTTTATAAGTTCATCTTTCACTTTACTTGACAATTACAGAACAAAACACAAGCAAGGGTCATTTATCACATAACAAATCTAGACCAGCTTACCTTTTTTCTTTCTAGGAGAATGGGTAAATCACATAAATGCAAAGTCCATATACCTTCCAGGATTAGAGTTTTTCCATCTGCAAACCATATAGATATGTATAGGATTAAGGATGTGTGACCATGGAGATTAAAGAGTTTAGACCAAACGCGTTTATAGCGATAGATGATGAAACCCGGATCTCTTCTTTTTCTTGATCAAAGGGTCGATCAAGTTTCTCCATCCAGTGTAATTTATGGGAGACCCTTTATCAGGAGCTAGAAATCCATTAATAAAGAAAAAAGGTGTTCCATAGACTCCTCTTGAGGTGCTAAACTGCAAGATTTAAGAGAGTTCAAAATGAATGATGCATCCAGCAAAGAAACAACAACCCGAAAATCGAAGTGTGATACCATCATACCTTGAAAGAAACACGGGTCAAAAGATCGGTGTCCCTGTCGTTGAAGCCGGTTACCAGAGCTTTTTTGTAGGAGTCCCCCAGTACTTCCACTCCAAACTTCACAATGTTTTCCACAACAGAAGCCCTTGACAGATAACGAGTTTCGGCGTTGTAAAACCGCTTCTGTTCATTCGAAATGGAAATCGTTTAGTCTTTATTGAAGTGAGACTGCATGAAATTCAAAGTCTTTCTACTTTCTAGTCATTTTGATTTTTGAGGGTCATGTGTTGAGTCTTACATTTATCACTCAGAAACCTTTGGCTACTAATAATACTACTAAGGTCCAATTTCAGTGAGAACATGTTTGAGGAGTTGTATTTAGAACAATTATCTTCTTTTCAAAAACAAAAATCACAGAAAACACATTTTGGTAACTTTTATTTAGTTTTCATGGGCCACCTATCTTTCAAAACAGTTGAAATTATTCTTCCTAAAGATGGATGACCCCTGTATTACAAGACTAACAGTTCTAAAAACAAAAACTCTAAATCAGTCCACCTCACAAGCCTATATTGTACAAAAAAAATTCAAAAATGAAACCGACAAAAAGTATAACTATCAGGGGTGGACTAGTGGTCAAGAAGGGTCTTGGGGAGCTAAAGGTGATGAGTTCAATTCATGACCACTTACCTAGAAATTAATTTCCTACGGGTTTCCTTGACATCCAAATATTGTAGGGATACGAAGAACGGAACGAAACAAAACAATATAACCTGTTGGCCAAAGAATGCTTCCAACAATGTGAATGTAGCCGAGGGATTCACCAAATTTACAATATGTAACGCACGAGATGCAGCATATGCATTGTCATGATAACTGCAATCCAAGGAAACATTAACAATCACAAACATTCACAAACAAATCAAACTTCATTACAACAAAAAATAATATAAAATAAAAAAATGTCTCTTAAACACCAATTCCCAAAAAAACAAAAATCTAACCTCTCTTTTCAAACCACAAATCCAAAAAAAAAAAAAAAATTTAACATCTCCTCCGCCAAAACACAACTCTCAAACAAATACTTTATCCTTCCAAATTACTCCCCATTTCCTCTTCCTCTCCTCTCCTCTCCCAATCCAAAATCCAATCACCCCTAGATAGTTTGGGCACCCATCTCAAAATCAATGGGTTACAGTGTATGTAATAAATGTTTGGATGACTCTCCATTTTGTTCAACGTGAAACAACAACTTAACATGCTCCCTCAATGTACTCTTTTGGATTTCACCGATATTGAATCGAATCTCAATTTAATCATTATTGGATTGAATATCCGTCTGAGATTAATGACTCTTAAACCATATTACATAGTAGGAGCATCACTCAAAACTAATTAGTAATGAAAGGAGTAGTCGATCGTCATTTTTTTTTCTGGATAGGGATAATAATGAGTATCTACACAGAAATCCAGCAGAAACGAGCAAGTAAGGTCAGACATTAAAATTACTTCGAATCCATTTCCCAATTCCATAAACTGAGACACAAAAATTTGTCAGGAAACAAAAACAGAGGCAGAAATCGATTATACTCACGGAAGAGGAAGGAGATGAACGACGAGGCGAACGCGAGAGCCGTAATAATCGAGGGCTTTTTTGAGGGGCGGCCATGAATCCCGGGAATCGGGGCAAACAGGGTCGAAAAACGCTTCGATATGGATTGTATCCAAGTTCTGGGAGTGATTTCCGTACGGGAATCCGTCGAATCTTGCAGGCGGGAGATTCTGAGCATTTGCGTTCAGAAGAAACAAGGCGATGAAGGCGAGAATTGGGATTGAGAAACTGGTTTTTGATTTCTCCATTTTTGATTCTGCGATGGAGCTTGGAAGAGATATATGTGCGTTGTGATTAAACTTTGAATGTGAGCAATAATCATGTCTAAGTTCGAGTAGTCAACCGCTTCACTTGCAAGTTACATTCCCAACTTACTTTTCTTCTTTACGAATAAAGTTTAAAAAATATATTCATCTAAATCCTAATTAAATAGGTCAAACAAATTATATTTATAAAAAATTACATTTTATTCTCAATTACTTTTTGTTTTTTCCATAATAATTTTTATTCTCCATATAACTATTTTCACTTTAATCATATTCGTTAATTTATTTTTCACAATCATTCACTTAATAATTATTATATACATTACCAGCATAAATAATCTCCTAGAGATGGAGGATAATGACTTTCTCCTTGTTTATGCAACCAACAATTATTACTCAAATAATCATTAGTAATCGCTAACCATCTTCTTAATTCAACTATTATAATAAGCTCAATAATTTAGCATCTCAAACATAGATAATGATTATTTGAGTAATGATTATCTATACTTTAAATACAAACAATTACTATTCACCATTTTTTTATACAATAGAAAGTTGGAGAACTCGAATGATTGAGTAACCGAGAATGTAAGTGACGCAATTGTTTCATTGTTTGGTTGTAAACCAGTTCAACACCAGCATCACGAGTTCGAACCCCGAAAGAATTAGGTTTACAAGGAGAAGTTAGTAAATCATTCATCTAATTCCTAATTAAATACAAACAATTACTATTCACTATTTTTTTATACAATAAAAAATTGGGGAACTCGAACTACAAATCTCGTAATTTTTGGTACGATGAACAATTCTTACTTTAGCTACTCACCATACCCACCATCAACAATTATCAAAGCGCACATGATATAGTCATGCTTCTTTTTGTAAAAGTCATCCAATTTTTTTAGGTTATATTTGCAAAAAACCATAAAATTTGAACTAGGGTTGTCACCTTTTCCTCAGATTTCTATCTACATCATATTACCATTTATTTCCAACCAATTTTCTCAACCACTTATGTAATTTTTGAGACAAGGACCATATGAAGACACATGGCATGCTCCCATTGGTTAAAAGTATCAAAAATCCAAATAGCCACTCCAATTTTTCCAAGAATAATACTCTTCCACGTACGTACTTTATTTTCCAACAATAATTAATATTAGATAAGTTGACCATCAACCTCAAAACGAAAGAAAGAAGAGTGACAATGATATTTTCTAGTGTGCTTAGACAATTTATAATTTCAGGCAAAGATATGTAATTTTCATAGTTTTATATAGTATATGATTTAGAGACATTATTATAATCGTCACAGTCCATTTGGTGAATGTTATACACAAACTTATAAACATATAGTATATGATGATCGTGTTCTATTTAATCCTCTCAATTATTAGTATGTTATGCACTATTGACTATGTTAGTGTTTCATTTGATTCACATGGGTTAAAATGGTCAAAACATACCTCTCAATTATTTCCACCATAGCTACTATTTTTGAGATATGAACATAATTAATTGGATGAGCTAGAAACAACCTACGGATAATTATTCATAATGTTATAATTATGGAAAAAGTAAAGTGTGAGACTTCATAATGATATATATTATTATAAGAGAGAATTATTATAACTTTTTACTATAATATACTTGAGATGAGAGATTGCGGATCGATGGTCTAAACATGAATTGAGTTATTATAATTCAATCTATCTCACCCTTAAATAGTGATCCATTATTATAATCGATAGTTTAAACATGAATTGAGTTATTATAATTTAATCTATCTCACCCTTAAATAGTGGTCCAAGGCCCCAAGAAAAAGAAGGAAAAAAACAATAATTTAAGAAAACTAAAATGTGAAAAACACTCCTTCCTTAGTTTATTAGGGTTGAAATAAGACATAACTAAGACCCCGTTTGATAACCATTTGGTTTTTTGTTTTTTTATTTTGAAATTTAAGCCTATTCTCATTCAAGATTACTACCATGTCTTCCACCATTCTTACAATTTATCCATCTTTTCTTAAGAAAGTAGGAGGATACTAGCCAACTTTTAAAAACAAAAACAAACTTTTGGAAGCTACTTTTTTTTGTTTTTAAAAGTTGGTTAGTATTCTCCTACTTTTTTAAGGAAAAATGGATATATTGTAGGAAGGGTGGAAGACATGGTAGTAATTTTGAGTGAGAATAGGCTTAAATTTCAAAAACCAAAAAAAAAAAACCAAATGGTTATAAAACGGGGCTAAGTAATCTGATTACGGCAGGAATGTGAGGGCTAACAAAAACAATAGCTCAAAAAGGTTAGTGACGCAATGGTTTCATTGTTTGGTTGTTAACCAATTCAACACCAGCGTCATGAGTTCGAACCTTGGAAGAATCGATATTTGTAATCACCTTCCTTGTTCTTAAAAAAAACAAAAAAAACAAAAGCAATAGCTCAGCGTCATCCAATGACAAATAGTCTTGAGTTCGAATCTTCATACCTCAATTATTATCGAACTAAAAAAAAAAAAAAAACAGAAACCACTTCACACGGTTTCCTATAATTCTAGCAGCTTTTTCAACCAAAACCACTTTTTTCTTCTACACCTTTTAATGGGTAATGTAATTCTGCAACTTCTCTTTCTCTTGCATTTGCCATTATTTTCCATGCTTCATTTTCTGTCTGGCTTTTTTCACCTTCCCTTCTAGCTCCCTTCATCTTCTTCTACCCCTTCGCTATATATTCTTCCTTTAGGTTTATTAGTTTTGACCCTTTCACTTGCTATTTCCTTTACCCTTGTAGTGTATTTCTAAGCTTTTCACTCTGCATTCACGGATGAGTTTTTTTTTTTTTTTTTTATCCGCAACTGTCCGAGCCAGCTTTTGTGCAGCTCGACTAATATCACGGGACATACCACCTAACCCTACAACATTTGGATGCCAAGGAAACCCATGAAAAATTAATTCCTAGGTAGGTGACCACCATGAATTGAACCCATCACCTTATACACCCCAAGGCCCCATTTGATCAATTGAGCCACTCCATGATGGTTTGGATGAGGATGTTGGTTTGTTTGGTAAAACACAATAATACTCCGGCCATAGATGAGAGGAGATTAGTTTAGTTGCTTTTAAAACGAATAATATTCGACTGCAGTTAGTACAACAATAGAGGATTGAGAGATTCAACTACGACCATAGTCGAGGGCACATACTAATTACCACGAGCGACTGCAGGCGCTTAGTTGACAATAAAAGAGAAATATTGTTCATGTTTCTCATTTATTGAGGTGCGCCTTGCTTAAACATTAAACAATTCATGTCCAAGATGTTTGCTTCTGCATATAATAATAGGATAGGATAAAGGTCATCCAAATCATAAGGTGTATAATAGTGTAGCTATAGTATTGCGGTTAAATGAATGTTATATAAGTTTAGCAGTAAGAACCTTGAGATCAGCTCAATTTCATCCTTAAATCCCCTCTAACTTCTAATCTAGAACTCTGTTTTCTTCATTTAACTCTGCAATTCATAAACACAAACAAATAGCACAACCAACATATATTTTTGTTGGATTAATCTATTTCAAAGTGAGCATAAAAATTAACTCCCCACTATCACAAGCCATGTCAACACTGTCCACTTCCTAACAATTAAAATTTACCTATTCCAATGCAATAAGAAAGTGAAAATACAAATTAATAATTTAGACCTCATTTCATGACTGGGGCAATGAGGATTTGAACATTCAACCTCGAGTGAGAGAGGTACATGTCAATTACCAAGTTCACCTTGGCATAAACATCTAGCCCCGTTTGATAACTATTTGGTTTTTTATTTTTTGAAATTTAAGCATATTCACTCAAATTTCCTACATTGTGCTCCACCCTCCTACAATATATCTATCTTTTCTTAAGGGAGTAGTGAATACTAGCCAAGTTTTTAAAACAAAAACAAACTTTTGGAAACTATTTTTTTTTTCTTTCAAATTTTGGTTTGATTTCTACAAATATAAGTGAGAGGTAAACACTCAAGTAAGAGAAAACATATGGTAATATAGTTGTTATAGGCTTAAATTTCAAAAACAAAAAACAAAAAATCAAATGGTTATCAAACCGGTCACTAGTTTTTGAAATTGTGTTTTTTTTCTCACCATTTCTTTAGAATGGTTTCTTCTTTTTTACAGAAAAACATTTGAACTCTCAGTCAAATTCAAAAGTCATCATTTTTTAAAAACCTATATTTTAATTTTTCAAAAATTGGCTTGGATTTTGAAAACATTTGAAAAAGACAAATAACAAGAAACTCATAGATGGTAATAACTTTTAGGCTTTTAAAACCCCTTTTGAAAATGGCATTCACCACATAATTTCATACTTATAATGAAATTGTTTCTTATAAAAAAAAAAAACCATAAGCTTAAAGTTTTAAAACTAAATGACTACCAAATGATGTCTTAGAAACCAACCACTCTTATAATTTAAATGTGATCAGACAAGATTACAACGAATTAGGAAAAATAACAAGGTAAGATATGATGAAACAATGCAACAAAGTCAACTAAAATAGTTCAAAAACTGATCTACTATAATGCCATGAGTAGTTATGTCGTTGAAAGACTCAAGAGGCACTTCGTAATTACGGATACATTACAACAATTAAGGATGAGAGGTTCGAATTCATGGCAGATACACTACAACAATTGAAGATGAGAGGTTCGAATTCACGACTTTTTTTTTTTTTTTTTTTAATTCAACAACATTTAAGGTTGAAGAGTTTCGAACTGAATCTCTTGGTTAGAAGGTCGTACATAACGCCATTAGAGGTATGCTCCTTTTGGCACAATAGTCTCTTGGTCATAGACACACCCTTATGTCGATTGAGCTATTGATCAGGTTGGCTAATTTCTCAGCAATTAAGACCTAATCTCAATTGAATTGGATTGGATTCATATAATAGCTGTTTGTAAGAAAGATAATTCCCGAATCCGATTCATTCTAAATCCCCCTTCTCAACAATAGCTTTATATTCTGAAAATCCTTCAACGAGATTAGGTTAATTACCTTCAACTTTGATGCAGAACCAGAGATGGAATTAGCGACGATTCCCTGCAACATTCAGAACAAAATTAGGATAATAAAAACGTTTTTTCAAATACCGAATATCAGATCCTGTGAACGTTTTTTGAACCGCCGATGACTGGAGGAGCCGCTAACAAGCGGTGGCGGTGATGGCATCGCCGCCTACAATACGGCTGATACACGGCGCCTCTGTTAATTCCAATCATGGCGACCGAGATTTCACCCGGGATGATTTTTTCTTTTTTCTCTTTTTTTTGTGGGGTTATTTAAAATTTTTTTTTTTTTTTTTGAAAAGTATTTCAAATATATATTTGAAAATTTTCGAACTTTTTTTAAGGGAATTTGCGCTGTATGACAAATTTCCTAGTCTGCATTAGAATTATAGTAACTTTTTAAAAATATTGTAAATATAGTAACTTTTTTTTGATAGATTCTATCAAACACTATTGATGGAGTCTATCGGACATTATTGATGGAGTCTATCAGATATTATTGATGGAGTACACTATTGATGGAGTCTATCAGACACTATTGATGGAGTCTATCAATCTGATTTTGATAGATTTACAAATATTTTCAAAAAGTTGCTATTTACTCAATTTTTTTATCTTATTATAATATACATGCAAATTCCCCTTTTTTTAATACCTCTAAATTTATTTTACGTATGTATATAAATGTTGTTTTTTTTTCTTCTGTTTAGTAGTAATTAGAATATTTTTTTTAACAAATTTTTTTATATAGAGTTGATGATTTAAATTTATAATCAATTATATCACACATCTACATCGCTTATTATTGCTCTTCTTTGCAATTTAAACACTATTTTTATCCGTAAGAGCAAAACTCAAACAAACATGTATTAGACCCGTTTGATAATTATTTGGTTTTTTATTTTTGATTTTTGAAATTTAAGTCTATATCAACTATCTTCCTATATGTTTTTTTTTATTTGGATATCTATCTCTATATTTGTAGAAACCAAACAATAAATTTATAAAAAAAAAAAAAAAAAAAAAAAAAAAAAAACTTCCAAAAGTTTGTTTTATTTTTTAAAGTTGGTTAGTATTCACCCTAATTTATCAAAGAAAGATTGATATATTTTAGGAAGGAAAATGGATATATTCGAGGAATAATGGAATACATTACTTAAATTTCAAAAAACAAAAAAAATCAAATGATTATCAAATGAAACACATTATAATAATTCAAGAGATTACAAGTTCAAATATTCTTCTCCAATATTATTATACACCAAATTTAGAAAGTGAACTATACTATAAAAGATTTTAAAACATATTATAACCATGATTAGATATCAAAAATACTTTAAAAACAAAATCTCAACACTACTACAAAACTGGATTATGATGATTGTAAAAAAGTATCATAAACGCTTTATATGATACTTTTTCGCCATCATTGTATCGCCTGTCATCTATTCTTTTTAGATGACACTTTTTGAAAAATATCATCTATTATGTTTAGATGATACTTTCTAACAGTCACATTTAAGATGACACTTATTAAGAAGTGTCATGCAAAATGTTTTGATGATACTTTTATTTTTTAATAAAGTGTCATTGAAACTTATTAGATGATGTTTCCAAACAATCATC
>JBBMEF010000014.1:5229394-5252179 GCA_037832685.1 Sicyos baderoa | reverse complement strand
TATATATTTTTTTTTATTTTTTTTTTTTTTTTTTTGATCTGGCGGGACAAAGTCCCTTAAAATATATTTGTTGTATCTGGCGGGACAATGTCCATTTATATATAGTTGTTTTCATTGTGGTTTGATACACATGTGATTTTTTTTTTGGATTCTTACTATTGCGTCGTTATGCTACCGAATTTTTATACTTTGTTTCAATATGCATGCTAAAGTGTTTAGGATATGCATGCTAAGGGGTAAAGGATTGTGATGATGGGTACAATGACCTGAAAGTTATGCATTGTGATCTTTTATAATGTATATCCTTCAAGGATATGTGCATAAATCATCACAATTCCTTTTTTTTTTTTTTAGGTATAGTGACAATTAATGACGGGCACAAAGATGACTGGCCTAAAATATAATATTCTAATTTGAAATAAAACAGGATCCGGGGACCACAGAAACAAACAGAATATTCTAATTCTGGCCCCACATGGGCTATTTTTTTTAAAAAAATTGTCTATTGTCATTTGTGACCGGCAGCCGGTCACCAATGACGCTATTTGGTGACTCACGTGGTCTGACACCTGTCATAAATGATGTGTCATCAAATATCTTCGATGACTGGTTGAAGCACCTGTCACTCTTCATCAACAGTGACCGATATCTAGGTGCCGACCATTGTTCTTCTTCCATGACTTTAGCTTTGGTGACAGTTCATCGCCAGTCATAGTTTAAAAATGACGACCGTCGATGCCCGTCACCGTTTTGACGATTTCTACTAGTGTAGGCCCGGGGCGTTACATAAATATTTGCATAAATGACTCCAAACACGACCTGTATTTTTGAATTCTTAACTCATATATTTTCTTTAAAATTAGCATTTTCTCTAAGTGGGGAATGATCATTTTCATAGTTTCATAACATGTATGTGACTTATTGTTTGCTTTGAGTTTTGATGCGTATGGTTTTTTCTTTTTAATCTTAACTAAATGACTTTAAATCAATGAAAATATGGTCCAAAATACATTTTTTTAGTTAACATTGGAGTGTTTGGGACACCGGTACCAATTATTGAAGATAGTGTGATGTGCTGCTATTGAAACTATTATGATAAACGATATTTGTGATACATGTTATTACATAAGAAGTTAAGATAAATAATATTTGAGGGATAAATTATTATAATAGATTTATGATAAATGATATTTTTGATGCATATTGCTATAATAAAGATTATGATCAATGTTATTTTGAATCTATGTTATTATGTTGTAGAAGATGCTCATAGAGTTATGCTCTTGTTGATAGTTTAAATAAAATATGTACTTTTACATTTCTAATAAAATTATTTGTCTTTCGATAAAAAATAAAAATAAAATAATTTAAATTTATAAAGTTTGTTAACTCTATAATTATTGTTGAATATAATGAGAACTTTTATCTTATTCATAGTATTTTAATTTACAAAATAACTTTGTTCTCTCAAAATAAATTTCATAACCACAAATTATATTCACTCTTTTTTTTCAACAAAAAAGGGCAATGTCTATTAATTTATTTGAATTAAGAATAGCTAAAGTAAAAGTTTCTTTTTTAAAGTTCAATTAATCAAGAAAAAAAAATCTAAACTTTCCATTTTTCTTTTAGAAAATGGTATAAATTTCGAGTTATCAGCAATATTTGATTGTATTCAATCAGTTAGGTAAGTGATTGAGCTTCATCACATGTATTCAATTGAATCAATCAATTAGGAGTGATTGAACTCAATCACTCTTTTCAAATGGCTCATTTTTCTTTTTTGGTATATGTGCAATTATTTATTTTAAGTTTTGTGCTTAGATGCAATTTTTTAGTCAATTTTTGTTATATATGAAAAATCCCCTAAAATAATCTATTTTAATATCAATCTGTTTATGAAAAAATAGTTAAATATTTGTTATATTTTTCTCCTTCTATAATTTATTTGTTTAGATATCCTTATTTAGTTTGAATTTATACTTTATGCGAAAATATTTATAATAAATAAATAATAATGAAGAAATCAAGATTTACAAGAAATGAAACTTACCACTTGAAAAAACTTGTTAACCATTTAAAAATACTTGAATCAGAGGTGAAAAGAAAATGAGAAACTAAGAAAGGATAATATTAATCCCAAATTGAGGTATTAAGGGTGATAATGAAAATAAAAAATTGACAAAATCGAACCGAACCAACCGATTAATAGGATCAGTTGGATTTTTTACATAATATTAGATATATTGATTATCACTTAGAGAAAACCGAAAGTAATTATTAGATCGAATCGGTTTCTATTTGTGAAAACTAATAAAAATCGAACAAAAAAAATTTTCCTTCATTTTTCTATTTCTATGTTAGTTAATTTTTTTATTGGTAAATGATTAATTATTTTTGTTTAATTTAATTATAAATTATGAGATTGTTTTTTAGGAAAACAACAATAAAATATGAATTAGAAGTAAAACATAAGTAAAAATCAAGCTAATGATTTTATTGTTTATCGGATATTGGTTCCTCTTTTTGTCAAATCAATTGAATCGGGTGAGTTAATGGGTTGACCTAAAAATCAAGGAAAATTGAACTAATGATTTTATCTTTTGTTGGACATTAGTTTGATTCTTCTTTTGTCAAATTGATTCAATCGGTTCGGTTATCAGTTTGACCTAAAATCGAAGAGAACTGAATCAATATCACCCCTAAGAGGTATAAGTTATGTAAAACGTCGACGATAGATGTTATGTAAAACAAGGATCAAATGGGGGCATGTGTTGTGTAAAACGTAAAACGTTGACCGCGGTTGTTATGTAAACCAAGGGACCAAAACTGAAAATCGATCCATTAATTTTGTGTTTTATTAGACATCGGTTAAGACCCAATTATTAAAAAACTGAGAATATCAATTTAATTGTTGGTATGGTACAAAACCGACAAAAATCAAACCGAAATCACTTATAAATCAAACATGTGTTGAGTTTTATTAACCCAAACCCTATTTACATAATTGGATCTTACTTGCTTAAGTGAGACTATACTAATGGCGACTCGAACAATGACAACTCACTCAATTATATCATCCTCACTCTTACAATATTTTTCATTTCAAGCCAAAATTTAATTGGTTTACTTTAAATCGAACCTTTAAAACTATCTTGGAGGGGTGGAACAATTGATCAAAAGCTTGGGTTTTGTGGTCCACCCTTAGAACAAGTCAGTGGTGCCTTGATTATGAGAGGAGCGAAACTCCAACTTTCAATCATAAAAACAATATATAATAACAATCTATAATAGGTGAATTACGCATCATGTATTAGCCATAAGATGAGTTAATGTTTAACTACGATTAATTAGAGGATTAGTTTTAACTGAGAGATATGTAAGAGTCATATAAAAGCTGTTTGAGGGTTTCCATTCTAATTTGAGAGTGAGAGTTTAGAAACCTAGACCTAGAGAGCTCTTGTACAATCTTCAAGCAATGACATATGATGGTGGATCGATCAAGCTCAATCGATACATAACAGTGGAGTAGGGATGTTCCCGAACTACTCTAGATCGGGTGTTCTATCTTCTCCATCCTTCTATCTTCTCTATTTGCTTTTGGTTTGATTTGCATTTGTTCTTGGATTAGAGATCTAGCTAGAATCTGGATTTTGCACTACATAATCCAACCTTAATTAAAAACTTTTTACAAATAAAAACATTATTTTTACTCATATATTTAAAAACTTCCTCACTTCTAATCAAAATAAAATTGTATGCACGCTACTAAATAACTTTCATGTAGCTTTAAATTTGGTCTAGATTTTAAATATTTGGTCTAGATTTTTTAAGTTTGCCTTTATTTTAAGACTCCAGTGTTTCTACCAATTTTGTTTTCTTTTTGTTTTTTTTTTTTTTTGAATACAAGTTCGGGGAAGGGAGATTACAAATACCGTTTCAGAGATCGAACCTGTGACCGTAGAGTGAAAATGGAATAACACCAAACTAGATAATCAATTACGTCAGTGTCCTATTCGATACCGATTTTGTTGTTGGTTAGTATCAAATTTGGCTAGTCATATCTAGTTTAGGTGACAAAAACCTCAAAATTCATTTACATTTATGTCGTGTTACCAACATTGGTACGATTCTTTTTTCAGCATTGAGTCATATATTTATGTCGCGTTTTGTATGGATTCGTGTCACTTTACGCAAGTCTGATTTCTAAAAAAAAATCCATTTTAGAAAATGTCTCTTTCTCAATAGTGGTTGTCACAACTACAGTTTGTATCACAAACTTCTGTGTACAGTATTAAAAAATTTGTATGGTATTGTTTAAAAAAATAGAAGAATGAAGCTAAAAGACAGAAAAAATAGCTAGTAAAGAACACAAATAAGAACAATTTGTCATTGCTTTCTCATATGAATACATTTATACATTTGCGTTTTTGTACTCACAAATTGTTGATATGTCCGAGTGGTTAAAGAGACAGACTTGAAATCTGTTGGGTTTCACCCATGCAGGTTCGAACTTTGCTATCCACGCTCTCTTAGTTTTTATACTTTGTTTTACTTTTTTAAGTACAAGAACACCGTTGTATTTACTTCAATCTTATCAATAACATGCAAAATTATGTCTACACGAAAGTAATTTTTTTTTTTTATGATTTCTCAAATGAGGTATATTTTGCACATATTATTATCATTTATTTATTTATTTATTTATTATGATTATGAATTTTAAGCTTTAAATTTCAAGTTATGACATGTAAAAAACTTCAAACTCTTATGAATAACTAACTAACTTAATATAAAGTATTATTTTATTTCATTTCATGAATCAAAAAAATTGTTCACGGAGAATTAATTATTTAATTGAGAATTTTAGTAGATAACTAATTTAATAATTGAGGATTTTCTTTTAAAAAAATATATATAATTAATTTTTTTAAAAGAATTTAATGATGAATAATTATTTACTGAAAATTCAATTCTGGCAAACTTTCACGAAAAATCCCCACTCTCTTCATTTTAAATAAAATGGGGACGAGGACGAGGAATCAATCCATCACATCTCTGTCTTTTGTGCTCTTTAAATAGAAATTTCCAATGTGTCAGTTGGGAAGAGAGGACAAAGAAAGAAATGTAAGAGGTTAAAATTAGATGAAGATGCTTCTCCTCGTACACATTTACATGTTGGTTGTCTGGATAAGATCAAGAATACCCTGCAATTGGAGAAAGGCACAGTAACTATCATCAACTCAAATCAAGGTTGATTTTCTATACACTTCGGGAGTAATCCAACATCCATATAGACTACAGAGATATATGACTCCACCAAAATAAAGGAGAAGCTTCTACCCGTAAGAGAGCTCCGGCTTCGAACACACCGACAAGAAGGCACCCGCGACACACACTTGAACAAAGTCCCCAAAAACAAAAGCCAACGATTGAAACCAAAGTTGCATAGCTCGTTGCTATGGGCAGCATCATCACTTTACTTTTCCATAAAACTTCGCTCTACTTAGAAACCAAACAACCCAAAGCCACATAAACCTCTATGGTAACCCCCACCCACACCCACTGAGCATAACATCAACATAGCCAGAAAAGGGAGATGTTGAATGACATCAAAAATTCCATTTTTATCTTTAACTCAGGCTCATTTTTTAGAAATCCACCAGGCCCACCACAAACTCCAACAAAAAGGAGATCAATTATTTTCCAACAGACTACTTACTTCCCCATTCTATTGGCACCCTTCTTCTTCACACAATAGATATTGTTCTTTCTTGGTGTAAAACCTACCCTCCTTAGTTCCTACAACCTCATTTCTCTTATTGTCCATTGGGAGTATGAGTATCTAAACAATGAAATGGAATCAATGCTTCTCATTATAACAAGGCAAAACAAATACAAAACCACCTTTAGGCACAAATTCAGACCCTCCAAACAACTGAAAGGACAAGAGAATTCGCAATTTGTGACATGGATCTAGAACATTATTCTCACAGACAAGCTTGTAAGATCTAATGTTCATAATGTTCAGATATTTATTTTTAATCTGGCAAGATGTTGAATAATACAGATAAACAAAAAAACTATAAATTGTACTAACTTCAGGAGACAATCCTTGCAGACTCTCCCACAGCCTTCTCCATTCTAGAATACCATTCGCCAACTCTTGTATGCTCTACCATGTCTTTTCCAGAATGAAGGTGTCGGATTGGTCTCAAGACACCAAAGACGGCAAGATCAGCTAAGTTAGGGTTTGGTCCACCTATCCAGAGACAAATGTGTTGTAAGATTTAACTGTTCTTCTCTAATACCTGTAACTTAAATTAAATAACTGAACGAACCGTGAACGAAGTTAAGCATACCAAGAAATTGACGTTCTTTCAGTGCATCCACCCATGTTTCTGCAGCTCCATATAAGGCCTTGCGTTCATCTGTGATGTTATGTTTCTCTTTCAATTTCTTGGAAACAAAATACATGGCTGTAGCCCCGCCATACTTCGCTATTATCCTTTGAGCAAAACTAAAATTCCCTGCACCATGTTGAAATTATACAGACAAGTCAAGCATTCATGAACTTGTCTGATTACTTAAATGGAACACAAATTACAAAGTGAATAATATCGTACTAAAACATACAGATTTCAATCGAAAATATATAAGCTAGGCAGTTAGAACCTTGAGACTCCATCAACCATGTCCCAAAAAGATAGACGCACTACCAAGCATACATCTTTGTAAAACTGCATTCCTACTAACAGCGCAGTGCTAATGACTGGCAATGTATATGATTATAAAAATAGTTAAGACCTATACTATAATGTCCTAGGAATCATAAGCCATATCAACCTGCTCCTGGTCATAGCATTTTAGAGACACATGGTCATCCATCCTTATATTCTCTAACTTCTTCTAATCTAGATCTCTAGTGTTCTCTCCCTTTAACTCTGATAAAGAATACACACACATAAAAAATTTGTTGAATTACATCTATTTCTAAGTGAACATAAAAACTAACTCCCCGTCCACACTATCACTGAGTCATGCAAACAACTGTTCCTGTGAAATGAAATGTACCTATTTTAGGCAATAAAAAGGTGAAAACAAAAATTTATAATTTTGAAACCTTCAACTCTTCAACTAGTATATATATCAATGTGATAAGAAAAGATTACAACAAATTAGGAAAATAAACAATATAAAAATACATGGTAACATATGATACAGATAAACTATGCAACAACAAACAGCTAAAATAGTTTATAGATTGATCTAGTATCATACCATGTGTGGTTATGTAGTTGAAAGACTCGAGAGCCTCTTTGTAATTTCTGTATATGTTTGGCGATAAAACATGTACCAGATGACTATCCACCCACCTACATTACAAGATATGATTATCAATCAATTACATGTAGTACACCAAAGTGTTGAAAGACAAACAAGCGAGTCGTATTCTTTAGCAGTTAAGAGTTTGATGTCCACTAAAATCTAAATTGTGAGAAAGTACAAAGACTTTTTTTTTTTTTTGATATTCGTGACTGTTCGGGCCAGCTTGTGCGCACTTCGACTAAGCCTCACCCTACAAGATTTGGATGTCAAGGAAACTTATAGAAAATTAATTCCTAGGTAAATGGCCACCATGGATTGAACCCATCACCTTAAGCAATCCAAGACCCTCTTTGACCACTTGAGCCACTCCATGATGGTTAAAGTACAAAGATTTAGAGATGTAAAAAAGAAGTATACCCGAGCCACTTCCTCTCTTCTTCGGAGCTCGAGGTGGTGTTCTCAGGATGAATTTTTTGGTACAACTTATCAATTATATCTGTACAAGAAAAGCAGGTCAATTATCTACAACTAATCTAATTGAAATCATTTCTACACGACAAAAAAATCATATTCTCCAATTTTCCAAGTGATTTGATCAAACTGACCTGTAGAATCCACCATCTGTACCCCATCAACCATCAAAATTGGCACCTTCTTGTATTCAGACCACTTAATCTCCTTTTTGAATATGGGATTCACCTCCACTACTTTATAAGGAACGTTGTAATAGTCCAAGAATGCTGAGGAAAAAATAAATTCAACAGAAATTTCAAAGACCTAGAAAGGAAGAACGGCATAGAATTGCAACATCACAACAAGAATTCTAGCTTCGGCTCACAAGTGATAACTATATATGATCGTCCATTTCCATCAACCACATGCAAAACCTTTTCTGAATCTTAACAATTCCCAAACCTTATTCACTCCAATCCACCATATTTGTTTTTATTAGATATATTCTAGTAGTTTAGATCTTGTAGATTGCTATTTTCCTAGTTTCTAGATTAAGTTTGTTATGTATAAAAGTCAATTATTCAACCATTTAACGATTCAAAAAAGTGTTTTTTTTTTATATCCATGCATGTTCGGGCCAGCTTTTGCGCACCTCGACTAGTATCACGGGACATACCACATCGCCTGATCCAATTGAGTCACTCCATGATGGTTGATTCAAAAAAGTGTTTTGATAGCATATTGAATCCATAATGGTTGAATAATTGACTTAAATTTTATTTGTGGGATGAATTTATACCTTACAAATCTAAGTTAGAAACCTAATTAAATCTGAAAATCAAATCTACATGATCTAAAATAATAGTTATCACTTCTCCTTACCAAAATCAAGTTGACAAAATTATCATATTCTGAAGATTCCTCTACGAGATTAAGCTCGTTACCTTTAACTTTGTTGCAGAACGGGCAAGCCTCGTACTGATAGAGAACCACAACCTTGAATACGAACGACGAACGCGGAAGCTCATTGACCACATCCTGAACAAGAGATGAAGACGCCGCAGAGAAGCACCGGGCATTCCCTGCAACATTCCGATCAAGAGAAGGATAATACAAACCAACTGGATTCTCCCCTTGCGAGAGACACCGAATATTCGATCCTATGATCGTTCTGTGAACCGCAGATTGGCGGAGGAGCCGCCGGTAAGCGGTGGCGGAGGTGACATCGCCGCTTACAATCCGGCCGAGTAGACGAACTCCATTAACCCTTCCCATGGCGACCGAGATTTCTATGGAAGTTGGATTTTTCGCAAGGTTTTGCAAGGGTTTGGGGAAGGAGATTGGAACGATTTCAACCGTCGATGTAAAGAGGGTGCAGCGGATTACGGTACTCCGCGGTGCAGTAGATTACGCCACCCGGAAGTTTCGTACGCACCCTTTGTTTCCACGCTAGTGTATTACCCAAAAAGCCCTTTTGAAAGAAAAAAAATCAATATTTTGATTTAAAAAATCATGGATAAATTATACATTTAGTTTTTAAAATCTACATTGTCAAAAAAATAAAATCTACAATTTTGCATTTGTGATTTTCAAAAAAAAGGAGCATTTGTAGTTGTTTTTTTTTTTTTGTTTTTTTCTTTGAGAAAATAGCATTAGTAGTTGTTAATTGTTATATACATTGTAAAAAAAAAATGTTATTTTTGTTATCAATGACTTAACTCACACCATCATTATTGACATATAAATAATTAATTTTGACATGTTTAATTAGCCAACAATTACAAATCACAAAAAAAATATATATTTTAAAAAAATTATCAAATCATATAAATTAATGAGATTTTTGCAGGAATAGACCAAATTGATAAAATATTTACAATACTAGGCAAATTTGAAAAAAATTAGCAATTATAATCAAATATACTTTTTATACTGAATAACTATTATAATAAAGTACGACCAGTATTATTTATATTGTATATTTGACCATAGATATTCCTAAATTAATATCTAATTTTTAAAATCACAAGACTAGAATTTTAAAATATATGATTTTAGAAAAATGAAAATGATAAGATCATACCATTTTTTTTTTTTTTTTTTTTTTGAAAAGATAAGATCATACCATTTAAATTTTCAACGGAATGATAAAATAGTTTACTAAAAATTCATAGAACAAAAATCAAATCATATCATATCATAAAAGTTACATTTATTATAGTTTATATCATATCATAAGACATTTTTTGATTTTATCAAATGATATGATTTAAATTTCTAAATTTATAAATCATCAAAAAATGGTTATTCCTTTTCCATAAATGGAACGGAAAGGATAAAATAGGTATTTAAGAGATTGGTTGACTGAGCCTATAAATAAATACAGCCATATTAGGTTTTCAACTTTGCTTCCAAGTTGAAAATCTTGTTCCAATTTTCTTTCTCAAATTCGTAGTTCTTTGTTCATCTCTGTTCTTCCAAGTTTCTTCGCCATTAAAATCCTTCCCGTATTAGACAAAGATGTCTCGTTGCTTTCCTTTCCCGCCTCCCGGTTACGAGCTGAAGCCGGCCTTGATCGAATCGATTAAGGTTTGTTTGAGCCTCTACTTGGTTGGTTTTCAATAATTCATTCAATTCTCTTCAGTTGATTGCGGGATCTGGGCTTTATCTGTAATCGGGAACGCCTTAATTTTGTGTTAATTATGACCCTTGGGGGAGAAATCGTACTGGGTTTTTCTTGTTTGGACTGATTTCCAAGTTTTGTACCCTAATCATCATAAGAATTGTGATTTTGGGATATTGGGAGAATTGGGAGAATCTACATTCTCCCAATTCTCCCAATATCCCAAGGGAATGTGAGATTGAGTGTTTGAGTGTGTTACCTATGGTTTAGGAGTTGGTGAATTAAACACTTGTAAAAGTAATTATAATTATATGAGGGTTGTAATTTAGTAGATGAATTATATTTCAGTTCTTGATTTTTCTAGTGGGTTGCTTTCTACTAATCTAGAAGCTCTTAGAGAAAGTGTAGTTTGATGAATATGAACCCTTAGGATCAATTTTGCATGATGGGAAGAGTCTAAATTCAGATGAACATCTCCTTTTGAAGGGGGGGTTGCATTTGATTATTTAGTGTTAGGACATGGTTGATCTGTTTGGTGCTGCCTGTGTGATCTGCGTTTTGTTTAAATTGTGGTGTTATTCTGGTGCATTATAGCTCCAATCTGAAATACGAGAAAGCCGGACTGGAAGTAAGAAAGATAAGAGTAAGCACAAGAAAGAGAAGAAGAAGAGTGAGGATACGAAACGCCTAAGCGAAAAATCTTCTCGCCGCAGCTCGAGTGATCGGACACGGAAGGAAGTTGAAACAAAAGTCGAAGCAGAACAATTGGAAAAGAGTGGTCTCACTGAAGAGCATGGACAACCACAAAGCCCTGGCTACTTGTCTGATGTATCTCAGATCAACCACAAGAGAAAGAGGGATGCTTCATCACAACCTAATGAAGGTTGTAAGCCTGGTGGGTTCTTTCTCCTTCTTGGCTCTTTTATGAAGTATGATCTCTTGGCCATTTGAACCAATGCTAATATATAATTGAATCGAAAACAGAAAAAAAAATCAACCGGATCAAGCCAGCTTCTTCACCAAGCCAGCATGAGAGTTCATCAGCAGGCAGTGATAAGTCACTTGATCAACAACCACGCCTCGCAATTTCTGACAGAGCTGTTACTGTTGAGGATTCAATTTCTAAACATAAGATCAAAGATCCTACATTGAATGCTGTCAAGAACAATGGTAGTACTCATCGACAAAAAGGTGTATCAGTACCTACTCGTGCTCGTACCAGACATCCTGCTGAGTCTGTCTATGAGTCCTTGACTGTGAAATGGGTACCATCTCCAATTCAGTGGGTGCTACCAATGGATGATCAAGAATTGCTCTTTGGAGCAAGAAAGCAAAATCAACACACAGCAACAACCAATGCTGCTTTCAATGATGTTCCCAGCTGCAAAAGATCCAGTTTGTGGCCGAGAGGACAGTATCTGCCCGAAGCCGATGTTTATTCACTGCCGTATACGATCCCGTTTTGATTTTTGAACAAGAAAGCAAGATGGATTTAGCTTCAATACTGTTTCCCGCTTCAAGTTCGAGTTGTTTGAGGCCGCGAGGACAATGTCTGCCCGATACCGATGTTTATCCATTGCCTATTCTTTACTTGAGTGTAACGTGTTCAGAACGCTAGCAGGAACAATTTTTTCCTTGGCGTTGTAATTGTGTATATAGAATTAATATAATGACATTCAATTTTGTTCACTTTGTGGATAATTAAAATGGTGAACAAAGACATTTGCTGTAGAAGAAATGAGTAAAATCACTTTTGACAATAAAAAGAGGTGTTGATTACAAAATGTTGTGTCTTTAAAGACTTTGCCCCCCGGACGTTTGACCGGTTGAAGCCAAGTTCAATACATAATTGATTTTTTATTTTTATTTTTTTGAAATAAAAGCATTATTGATATTTGTCTATTCATCATAAAATTACTAACGGTTTCGTTATCTCAATGACTAAAATTAAGAATTATTGAAATGTCAAAGATTAAAATGTTGAATATTGATACATAGGGACTAAATTGATACCTCACTCCAAACCTAAAATCTTAATTTCTCACCATCGTTAGTCTCCAAACTATTACAAACTTTAAAATTGATTTATTTTTCAAACCTGGGACCTTGAAAGGAGCATACCTTCAAAGCCCAAGTCTTCAGGAAATCTGAGAGGAATGAGTATCCCACAACTGTTCCAAAATCTAGACCCGAGAGACAACCCGGGATTTTATCATTAAACACACTTGTTGAGCTCAAATCTGAGACGATGCTTGACATGTCTCTTGTTCAAATAGTCAGAGATTTTGAGAAGGTAGGATTTCAGTTTATGATTGGTGTGAGGCAGTATTTAGAACAAACTAACCAAGTGTATAAAGTGGTGATGATATGATTCAATGTTTAATTAATATAGACTCAAGTCATAGATATTATCACGTGTGAACGAAATTAGGCAATATATGTGTTACCAGAACTAACCATGTTCATGCCCAGGGAGCAGTAGTTTTGGGCTGTCTCATTAATACATGAACAACTCAACAGACAAATTGGGGTTAGCTGTGTTGGTCATCACTAACAAACAGATTGCAAAATAAGAAACAAAAAACATCATCACTGTTGTATTTGCATCTTGGAATGTCAGCATGGGGCCGTTATATGCTGCTTCCTTGGAATGACATGGATTAAAGATATGCTGAGAAAAAGGCGAGTACATTATGAAGTCGTCGTTCTTTCGGTCGGCACGAGCAAAATCATATTCTTCCTCGATCATAAGACGGAACAGACACTCTGTGACTTCTTCTTCTTTGCTTTTGGGGGCGCAAGCACCACTTTAATGGCGGAATCGAACACTCCTTTCACATTCTGCGATAAACAATCAAACCAATTCTTTGAACAAAATATGCACAGATATGAAACAGGGGAGCAGTGCAAATCAAAAGCTGATAGATGTCATGCCTGCTGAGTTTTTGAACTACATTCGATGTATGCCGGGGCTCCGATTACTTTTTTCAACTCCTCCCCCTACAATAAAGAACAGAAAAAAACAACCGAAAATTTCCTTTTCGCGTACATGCTGAATGTATAGAAACAATGGTAGATGTCAAGTTACCTGAACAGTGGAAATGGGCACTGCACCAGGGTGATCTACAAAGAACTGCTTGTCATCTCGAAGATCTGAGAATAAAATACAGTGAGATAATTGTTCTTATTTTTCGGAATAGCGAGAATATCCTCACGTGAGAAGAATAAAAGCATTTGGTTGTTGCTTCCTTTTTCTTTTTTCAGAATATCACATTGAACTTACAAGCACTTAAAAGAAGTAGAGATATCTTAATCACTTAAGTTACGCTCATGTTATTGATAATGAAGTAATGGGGAAAACCAGAAGAAAAAACAACAACTGCATACTATGAGTATGAACTGACTCATCAAATGTGGGACATGGACAACACAAAAATAATCAAAACATTGAGCAGTTAGACAATTATGATACAAGTCTCAGTGACTTGGGAAGTTCATTGGGTAAAAAGAACTTGTGGATGGGATGCATATATCTCACAAAGTGCAGAAAAGATATCTATCAGAGATGGATGCGTTGATGATCCGGATCGACCAATTACTCTTCCTGACATATCACTCTACTAACACACCAGACTAACTGATTAACAACATGATGTGCAAATTCAAAGCTGACTTCAAAACAAATAAATATTCATTACCAAGTTTAGTCCCAACCAGAACTATTGGAACACCAGGTGCATAATGTCTCAACTCAGGAATCCACTGTTGGAAAATGTAAAAAAGCCCATCAGGAAAGGCATAATTTTTGCATATACAGATCATATCCAGCTAATTAGGGTAATAATTGACATCATCACAGCAAGCTACCTTCTTGGCAACATTTTCATAGCTGGCCTTGCTTATGAGAGAGAAAGCAAGAATAAAAACATCAGCACCTCGATAACTCAGAGGTCTTAATCTATTGTAATCCTCTTGACCTGTTCAAAAGAGTACTTTTAAATTCCTTTTATGCATAAAAAAAATGAACTGGATTATTAGGGGGAGAAATTAGAACTCTCGTTATGTGTCGTTACCAGCAGTATCCCATAATCCTAGGTTGACAGTGTTTCCATCAACCACCACATTGGCACTGAAATTGTCAAAAACGGTTGGCACATAGTCCTGCAAATAAGGTACATGTGTGCTGAAATTAGAATTAGAAGTGCTCGTTGGAGATTAAAGGAGATCAAATGTTTCATTCATGGAGTAAGAACTAAGGAAAACTGTTTTTGTATGAGACTACAACGACCGGGGATGGGGAGGTTTCGAACACATGACCTCTTAGTCATTGGGTGTACACTAATGCCGTTGAGCTGTTGCTCTTATTGGCAACTAAGGAAAACTGTTAGGCCCTCAATCACTCAAATGTTCACTCGTAGGGGCAGGGATGTAATTCCATTGTAAGGGTAATTTCGTCCTTGTTTTTGTATTTATTAGCTTAAGTTTCAGTCCCTCTTTTATGTATGTTTTGAGTAAATACCAGACTGGTAAGTGTTGGGAGAGTGCCACCCTCTCTAACCATGGTTGCCTTTTTGTGACTGAATATATGCACCCCAAGTTATCCTTTGTGACTGTTAATTGTTTTTTTTTTTTTTGAAAAAAGGGGCAAAATTTCATTGAGAAAATGAAAAAAAAATAGTACATAGACAATTGCAAAGAAAGTAAAGCTTACAAAATAAAACAGATAAAACAAAGTTCTAAAAGATAAGCAGAATAGAAACAAAGATTGCAAGCTCTTAATTGCAGAGTCTTAACAAAATCCTGAAGCTCAATGGACAAATGGTCACGTTTAGATAAATTTTACACTTACAACTAGGCAAAGAAAACCATCAACTAAAAAATATCAAAAAAAATATCATTGTTAAAGTACTCATTCGAATATGTAGGCTTGATGAGAGAGGGGGGGGGAAATTCAAGTCAAGAGTTAGGCCAAAAAAGTGATTAGAAAATATCTTCTTCATTTTCTTTTTAAATAAAAAACAATTTCAAATTTCATTGATGAATGGAAAACAAGATAAATTCATACACCTATAATGATAAAGATGGAAAATGATAAACTAAGGCCATGTTTGATAACCCTTTGGTTTTTGTTTTTGGTTTTTGAAATTTAAGCTTATTTTTACTCAAGTTTACTACAATGTACTCCATCTTTCCTACAATGTATTCATCTTTTCTTGAGAAAGTAGGTGAATGCTAACTAAATTTCAAAAGTAAAAACAAACTTTTGGAAGCTACTTTTTTTTTGTTCCCGAATTTTGGTTTGGTTTCTTAAAAAGTTAAAATATAGATAAGATGTAGATATTTAAGTAAGAAAAAACCTATAGTAAGGTAGTTGTTGGTGGCTTAAATTTCAAAATAAAAAACAAAAAAAAAAATGGTTATTGAACCGAACCTAAAGAACTCAAAGGGTAAACATTTTGTACCACATAAAAGCATGTTAAAGTACACTACTACCCAAAAATACACCACTCAAGTTTCCTCCATTCTTTATTAACCAAAATAGTTAGAGATTCCAATTGATGGAGACTGTCTGATGCTGCGTGATTTCAAGTTTCAAATGTGCATTAGCATCCAAAAGCACACATTCGAGTACAAATTCGTCACGACAATCTCCAACCATGAGTAAGAAAAGAACACGCCAAACAGTTTCCATAGTTGAAATCATTAGAGTAGTTAATTTTATTTTATATCCACGAGAATCCAAGCCGATTAGGGAGGCAAAGCTGGACAAATAAAAACTACTTGTCTAACCTTATTGCATTTCGAAATGGATAGAAAATTAACAACATTTGATTGTCAAGGAACACGGGAGAAAAACAATTACTAACGAGATGGTCACCACGAATTAAACTCAATAATTCTTAGACCACCTACAGACACTAAACCAACCCACGATGCTTATCATTGGAGTAAATTAACGCTCTATGAATTTCGAATCCCTCTAAAATGCATATAAAAAGAATAAACACAAACCAACATAAACGAAATACAAAAATTCAACCCTTCTTTTCGCTCCCCAATGAAATCATATCATAAAAAAATAGAAATAAATTAGAGCAAATAAGCTCAATCAAACGTATTAGATAGTGTGGACATCCACTTTCACGTCTCCACTCTTTTCCGAGGTGGGATCCTAGCAAAATGATCTACGAAGAACATTCCGTCTTAAATCCATGAAAACCCTCGAACGAGAAGCTCATACAAGATCAAAACACACCCAGAAAAAAAAAAAAAAAAAAAAAAAAAAAAAAAAAAAAAAAAAAAGAGGAACTGACCGTGGGGAAGGTGTTGCTGGTGTAAGAAATCAACATACAGGTTTTACCCACAGCGCCGTCGCCAACGGTAACGCACTTTATAAACCTGGAGGCACTCATGGCGAAGCACCAGATCTGTAAGAACACAAATGGGTGATTGATTAAATAATCAATTGGGTGTTGTTGTTGTTCATGAGTTGTGATTCCATGAAGAGAAGAGATGTGAATTTCTTGGAAACCCTGAAATGGGAGATCCCAAATTGCAGGACCAAGAACACAAAAATAAAGATCGAAATCAAATCAAATGCGCTTGAACCGCTCCCTGCCCTTCTCCTCCTTCTGCCACCACTACCCATTTTCCCTCTTTTTCTCATTTTATATATTCTTTTCATTTTCTCATTTCTTTTTTTTTCTTTAATTTCTAAATTATTGGAGTTGTTTTTAATTTAGAAATTCAATAAATAGATGAATTTATTTAAATTTTGGAGAATTAAATATGTAAGGTTAATGTCTGGTTGTAAATTTCAATTATTGTAATTGTACTCGATAGTCCAATTTTACAAAATAATTACAATCTAATCAAATTTAAAAATATTTAGCATTCATAGTCAAATATACAATATAAATAATATTCATCATACTCTATTATCTATTAGTTATTCAGTATAAAAAGTTATTTTATACCGTATATTTGATTATGGTTGCTAAATTTTTATAAATTTACCTAGTGTTATAAATATTTTATCAATTTTATATATTCCTCCAAAAATTTCATATATATATATATATATAAATAATTTAGGACCAAATTTTGAAGCCTTATATTACTGTGGCTAAATTATACATTTTGCTTTTTTTATGATCTAGAATCAAAACTTTACTACTTTAATAAATCAGTCAAGTAATTTCATTATTTGGTTGTAAACCAGTTAGACACCAACGCTATGAGTTCGATCCTTGAAATCAGTATTTGTAATCTCCTCTAACTTATACTTAAAAAAAAAAAAAAAAAAAAAAAAAAATCAAAACTTCACTCTTGTTTATTCCAATGCATGAATTTAAGAGAGAATTAAAACAAAAATTACAATTAAGTTTAAATTATAGTTTTCAAACCTAAAATCTAAGTGAGTATATTTTAGAAGCCTTAAGTCACTCAGGGAGATTTCTCTAAACTATAGATACTTTTTAATTTTTTTTTAGAAGAAGATACTTTTTAAACTTTAAACTAATAAAATATATCTTCAATTATTTTAAAACTATTAAAACATTATTCTAAAATACTATATAGTTACCTTGATAATTAGAAAATTGATTAGACTAGTTAAATCTATAAAATAAAACCAGTATTGTCACTTTAAAAAGAAATAATAAATATAATCATTGATTTTAATGAATGTAAGACTAAATTGCCACTTTTAAAATTATAAAAAAAGTAAATTTAAATTATAATGACTAATTTTATTACATAAGAATAAGAGAATTTACGAACATACCCTTGTATTATATTTATAATACAATTTCTAAAATAATTTTTTATAGTAGATTTTTTTATACTACTAGATGAGTTTTACTGGTAATAGAAACTCAAATTAAAATTCTATCACTCATAGAAAATTCAAGCAGTGATAGAATTAGTCTAGCACTGATTGAATTATATCACTAATAGAACTCAACCAGTTATAGAAGTCAATTTAAATTTTCTGCTACAAATGAATTAGTTTTGATTTTTTGCTATAGACGGAAACATTTTACATTTTTTTACCATGCATGCAAAATCTCTTAAAAATAATAATAATAATAACATAACCAAATTTATAATTTATCTTTAAAACTTCTAAGCATAGAAAAAGTTTTCTAACAATTTAATTTTGATAGCTAATGTCATTTTTTTTTGTATTCAATATATTGGGGGAGGAGGGATCGAACCTGTAACTAGGTCATACAACATGTTGCTACATTTTTTTTTAAGTACAAGTTCGAACTCATAATGTTAGTGTTGAATTAACTTACAAACAAACAATGAAATTATTGCGTCACTAATCCTTTCGATACATACTAGATCTTAGCTCAGGTTGGCGACCAAATATCATGTTTGAGCGACCAAATATCATGTTTATATCTATGGTTCAAACAAACATTTTATTATTGTCAAAAAAAAAAAAAAAAAAACTACATTATATTATTCTTCTACATAAGAAATAATAAATTATTTTAACCATACGAAAAGGTTATAAGGACAAAGGCAAAATTGAGTCCCACTGATTGCGGGGAATCACTCACGAGATTCAAAAGCGCCGCTTCGCAATTTGGGATTTCTCCCACGTGTCTTCTTCTTTATCCAGTTTTTAATTAATAAAATAAATCTAAAATTCAATTGTAATTATTTATTTATTTTCATTTTGGGACTCTAGGAATTAAATAGTACAAAAACAGTGATTTCGTTATTTTAAAAAAGGTTGGGGAATTTTTGTTTTCCAGGTAGATCCAGAGACAAATAGACGTGACAAACTTCTAAAATAAATAAATAAAATAAAAATAGACGTGACAATATTATCTGAAAAAATAGACGTTGACAACATAATAATAGTAATTCTATACTTTTCATAATGTAATTGATATATCACTTTCACCTTGCGGCGCTCCTTTGTTATTATCTATATATAGTTATGGGGATTTTTTAAGGGAAAAGAAAATTCTACATTAATTTTTTTTATTAAATATAGTAAAATTGATTCAAACGTCTTAAATTGACAATCATAAAAATGATCATTTTTAATTACTTCATGACTCATATGCTTTAATGAAGTAAAATTTATATGCTCCAATCAAATAAATTTTAGACCGATCATTTTATCATAAAAAAAAAAAAAAACAAATCAATTTGAAAAGTTGTTAATCTACTTTTTGAAATGTCAACAAGAACATAACTCTGCGATATTTTGGAGTTTTTTGTGCTCTGAACTGTTTGGGTACATATTTCTAAATTTTGTTAAATTCATGTACTATATATAATGCATGTATAATATATAATAGGGGTGCACAATAACCCGAAAAACTCGAACAAACCCAACCCAATTTGACGGGTTGAGTTGGATTGAATACATAAATGGGTTAAGTTGGGTTCAAAATATGAAATTTTCATGGGTTGTGTTGGGTCAACGGTTGACCTAAAATCAACTCAACCTAACCCGAATTTATCAATTAGTTTTAAAAATATATATTTTTATCAATATAATAATTATTATGTTATTTAATTATTTATATTATATGTATATGCATATTTATTTTATTTTATTATTATTGTTATACTTTATTTTTTAGGGTTTAGGTAGACTTGAATTTCGCATTTGCAATAACAATATACTTATGTTAATGTTTGTCCTAAACTCTACGAACCCGATAACCCAACCCAACCCAACTCGAAAATAAAAGGTTGGATTGGGTTGGCGAATTGACCAACCCGAATTTTTGGGTTGGGTTGAAAATCACCTCAACCCAACCCAACCCATGTTCACCCCTAGTACATAATGCATGTACTGTATCGATTTTTATAGTGTATCGATTCGTCGGTTTTGTTATTGGGGTTTCTGATTTTCGTTTCTGATTTGACGATTTTGGGGTTTTCGATTGAGTTGTGTACTTTTTGTGTGTCGATTTATGTACTGTATATGTAATTGTATGTTTATGTATGATATTATCGGTGTTACTGTTTTGATTTGGAATTAAAGAGTATTATTAAAGAAAACAACATCATAGACTGAACACATAGTGTGTACCGTATTAATGTGTGATATTAATTTGTTTTGATTGATTTATTATACTGTATTACTCTTTATTTTGATATTTGACATTAATTGTATAATTATTGATGTATTAATTGTCAGATACACAACATGGTTAAGTCTGCAAAAGACATCTATGATTGATGCAACGGTGGAAACTACAGTCCAACTAAAAGAAGCTATGGGTTAAATGTGGAATTGAAGATGTAGCTTGAAGATTTTATGTTCGGTCTATTTTAATGTTGTCAAACAATAGTTTTCTTTCATTGATACTTATACAGTTTATAAATGTAGATACATGGTACAAAATCAATTTGACTTAAACAATACGGTATCATTAAGTGCAAAATCGTTGCACCAAATGAAAGTGTAATACAATATTTACTAAAAAAATAAGATAATTCAACAAACTAATTGAGCCAATCAAAACACATATTGATATTACAATGTATTAAGAAATGAAGCAAAATATAAATAATAATCAAATTTTTTTTGTAACAAAAATCGAAATAAAATTCATATTGAGTAAATGAGTATTATCGTATTTATGTAAAACAAATTGCAATAGAATATTGTTTAGGTTATGAGTAATATAATATTGTATTTAAACCGTTAAGCGTATTATAATTTATGTTAAGAGTAATATAATATTATAGTTAAACCATATTATTAGCCGTCATTAATCACGACGATGCGGGTGTACTTCAAATGTATAAAATGTACCATATTTATGAAATGTATATTATAATACAATATAAGTATATATAATTAGGAAAAACTTGGGAAATGTCTAATTTAAGAAACAAACTGAAGGAAATGTCTATAATTTTTTTGTATTTAAATGCATGTCCATTTGTTTATTTAAAACAGTAAACTCTAAATAATTAAATATACAGTAGACTTATATACCCCTCGGATTTTAAATTCATTTAATTTTCTATGCATTGTTCCTAAAATTAAAATGACATTTTGTAACAACCATTCAAAAATAAAGGGAATTGAAATTTAAATATGAAACAAATTTCTCAACAGAATCGTAACGAATATGAACTTAAAATTTTCATTTAGACAAAATTTAAATAAAAAACGGATGAAATATAGAAATTTGAATTTAATTTTTTACCTTATTGTATGTACGTACGTGTACAACATAGAAACCCATCTCACGTCGCTGAAACCATTACAACGGAGCATCAAAATGACACCTGACAGTATCTGTATGCATGGTTGTTATTTCAGCTAACTTACAAAGTGCTTCCTTCAAGTCGTCCTTATTGGGAAACATTATACCAACTTTCGTCGCACCTGACCCTAACAGTATCTGTACGCATGGTTGTTATTTCAGCTATTATGCATCAGTCGTATACAACCCGTTGTCAAACCCAATGAGCATCCACCGAACATCGCTATCTTCAATTAGATGTATAATCTTGCTTATGACAAACCCCAATTTATAAATGCATAAACTTGAAATTTTGGAATTCTCGTTGAGTTCGAGACGGTCACAGGTGGATGAAAAGAGTTGAGATATTGGGCATCCATTAGCCACGTCAAGCGACACAGTGCTGTAATTTGAGTACACATCGGTCGTGTCCCAACCCCCATGGAATGCAATGATAACCTAAATATTTTCCATTGAACAGGAGCTTTGGTTTATGTGGAAGGAAGAAAAGAACACACAAGAAAAAAAAATGGTAACTGCAGAATGTTTTACTCAAACAAATGGTAGCCCAAGCAGCAAAGGGAATTCATGTGATGAAAATGACTGTTACTGGTTGATTTATGCCTAAATTCATGACATATTTAGTTGTTGGAGATATTAATATTATTTTAAAAATTGTTTTATAAAATAGTGGAAGTTACTTCCTCCTGAATTCGTGGTTAGAGTCAAACAAATGAATTTCAAACATTAAATTGTTTCTTTTAATTTTTAACAAGAAAAAGTGATAGAGTAAAATAGGGAGGATTAATTTATCTTACTTCAGTATTTTTTAATTTAGACCTGCATCTAAATCCTAAAAGGGTATAATTAATCTCTAGAATTAATTCCTAAAATAAGACATTTAGGGCGTGTTTGGTGGAGGGATTAGGATTAAGTTAATAGGTATTAAGTTAGTCTGACTATTAAGTTAGTTTGGGGATTAAGTTCATCTGTGTTTGGTGCAGGGATTAAGTTAAGCTGGATTAAGTAAAACTGACTGTTGTTTGGTGGAGGGATTAAGTAAAGTTGAGTTTCTATTTTTCATTTTTTTTTAAATGTACTCTTCATTTAGTAAATATGTTTGATCAATATATATTTTATTAC
>JBBMEF010000014.1:5218876-5229294 GCA_037832685.1 Sicyos baderoa | reverse complement strand
ATGATAGTAGGACAACAACAATCGGTTTAAACCGAACCGAACCGAGCAAAACCGATGGATTGCGGTTCGGTTATGAAATCGAAACCGAAATTTTCGGTTTTTGTTCGGTTTGAAGTTTTATCGAACCTATATTTTCGGTTCGGTTCATGGTTTGGCCGAAAACCGGACCGAACCGAACCGTGAGCAGCCCTAGGTCAATTCATGATGCGCTTGGGACATGTACAGCACAAAAATAATTGAAGATGGATGCACACATCTCACTTAGTGCAGAGAAACTATCTATCAGAGGAAGATCAGGATTGACCCATTACTCTTCCTGACATATTGGTCTACTAACATTCCAGATTAACTGCTTAACAAATAACAACAACATGTGCAAATACAAAACTGACATCAAAATCAATAAATAATACTTACCAAGTTTAGTTCCAACAAGAACTATTGGAACACCAGGTGCATAATGTCTCAATTCAGGAATCCACTGTGGGAAAATAGAAAAAAGGTCATCAGATTTTGCACATACAGTGCATATCCAGCTAATTGGAGAAATAATTGACTTTATGGACAGCACGCTCTTACCTTCTTAGCAACATTTTCATAGCTGGCCTTGCTTATGAGAGAGAAAGCAAGAATAAAAACATCAGCACCTCTATAACTCAGTGGTCTTAATCTGTTGTAATCCTCTTGACCTGTTTAAAAGAGATTCATGTTGTGTATTAAAAATATGATGAACTTGGGTATTGAAGGGAAAATTAGAACCCTCATTATGTGGTTACCAGCAGTATCCCATAACCCTAGGTTGACAGTGTTTCCATCAACCACAACATTGGCACTGAAATTGTCAAAAACTGTAGGCACGTAGTCCTGCAAATTTGAAAGGTATATATGTACTGAAATTAGAAATGGACGTCAAATGGGAGGTTAGGAGATCAAAAGTTCCATTCATAGAACAAAAACTAAGAAAAATCTGAAGCTCAACGAATACTCGGTCAAGGTTTTGATTAAAAAGAAAATCAATATCCGAGAAGGTTTTTATAAACTATACACTTATAAGTTAAAAACTAGAAAAGGGCAGCACAAATCATCAAATAAGAACTCAGTATCAGCAGATAACGTATAACAAATTGGGGAATCGCCAATAGAGCAATAGTTCAAGCGGTATCAATGTAAACCTAATAACCTAGAGGTCTTGGGTTCGAGTCTCCCCACCTCCAATTGTTGTAATCTCAAAAAAAAAACTGGGGAGTCGAAACGCTCCCGCATCCCTCCCATCGCTCGAACATGAGAGACAACAAAAGAATTTACAATTAAGCTCACTTGTAAGTTTCGAACCTGGAACCACCAACGTAGCATACCATCGAGACCTTAATCTCTACCAAGGAGGCCCTCCCTTGGAAACTAGATAGCATATATTTTAACATCTAAATGTTGAATTATTCAGAAGAACACGTAGGGGGTGGGGGTAAAGTTCAAAGTTAAGGTCAAAAGAAGATTAAAAAACATGATCTCCTCGAGGATAGTCACAGGATTCTAATAGATGGAGACATTGTCACCTAGTGCGTGATTTCAACGGGTGCATTATAACCCAAAAGCACACATCTTCCAATCACGGGTAAGAAACAGCACACCAAACAATTTTCACATCCAAAATCATTTCAGCAAAATAACATCCCATCATCTCTTCCAATCTCTCAAAACACAAACAGCAATCTTCAAAAATATATAAAAAAATCCATCAAAATCATCTTCCACAAGATCCATGAATCAAACCCCAGGAAGAACGATATCACAAAGAATGAAAACACACCCAGAACTGAAAATTGAAAACAGAGATGAAAGAAACTGACCGTGGGGAAGGTGTTGCTGGTATAAGAAATCAACATACAGGTTTTACCGACAGCGCCATCGCCAACCGTTACGCACTTGATAAACCTGGAGGCACTCATCTCGAAGCACCAATTTCAGATCTGTAAGACGAAAACTACAATGGATTTACAGTGGATTGTTGTTGTTGTTGTTGATGATGATGATGATGATGGTGTTCATGGGGGCGAAGAGAACAGAAAGTAATCCATGGAAAAGGGTACGGAATCAAGAGAATGGGGGATCTGAAATTCTTGAAAATTGGGAAATGGGGAAATTGCAGAGAGAAAGAGAGAGAGAAAAAAAAAGGGTTATTTTTGAAAAGAGAAATAAAAATGAAATGAAATTCAAATTCAAATGAAATGCGGTGGAAGCGCTCGCCGGCCTTCTCCACCTTCTGCCAGCTATAGCTTCCCTTCCCTTCTCTTCAACCACAAATACCTTCTTTCTTTTTTCTTTTTTCTTTTTTCAAATTTCCATTTAACAAAAATAAGTAGATTAAATTATACTTTTTAAATTCCTACTTTTAGATGATTTGTAGAATTTTTCCAAAAAAAAAATATATTTGTAGAAAGTGTTTTCCTTCTGTTTGGTTAAGATTAATGAAAATTCTAATTTATTATGATTGTGATTGTTGAAAAATTAATGGAACGTGGCCAGCAACATTCTTGAGCTCAAATAGACGTGCCTTTCTCTAATCTATACGATTTTAGTTATTGATTTTAATTATTATTATCATTATTATATATATATATATATTATAAATTCAACAACAATTAGGATATATTTTATATCCACTTAAAAACCAATTATTAACAGCCAATAGAAAGAAAGGAAAAAAAAAAAACCAACCATTTATTCTTTTTCCTTACAAAAGCTCATTAACATTTTATTTAAAAAAATCACTCATTTTCTTCTTTGGATCAAATCATTACAAAAAGTAAACAGTCATCCAACATTTATAGGATAAATAGACTATTTTTTATGAAGGTCTCTATTTCACATCTTTCAGTATAGTATATAGTTTATTAAGCTCAAATGGGACATATAGTCTAATACAATATAATTAGATTCGATTCAAGGTATGTTAGTTAAGATCCAATTATTGTTCTAAAAAGTAAAAGAGTTTTAAAAAATATTTATAAAATAAGTGAACTTCTTTTTTTATAACTAATTAATTTTGAGACGGATGTTTGTGATATTTAATACCTTCGATGGGTAAGGCCGATTATTGATCCATTATCTCCTTCCAAGAATTGTAAGGTACTTAGTCTTGCTTTAGTGCCTCTCATTGTTCTTTTTCCTTATCTCTTATTGTTTGTTTTTCAATTTGTGTGGAATCATGCTATCATTTTTCATTGGATATATGATTGAAACATGATCTGATTTGAGCACACTTTACATGGATGGATGAATGCTCAATTAGTATTATGTCTTGCAATCATTTCACTCATTGGATGATTTAGTCTTATTGCATTGATGTGTAGCTCATTTTCCCTCCATGTTCCATTTCTCTTGGGATTGGATCATCGTGATCTTCATTCTTCTTATTAGTATGCAACATCTCTTTTTCTTTAACTTTTTTCTCTTGAACTCTTTAGGCGACGTCGGAGGACCATCGACGATCTTCTTCTTCGCAAACAAGCAACGACATTGAGTGGAGCGTGGTACTGAACAAATGGGGACTCGACAAGACACAACAGCGATTCGATTGTCTTCCTCGAGTATTAGATCCAGCGTTTCTTCCTCGAATGAATCCGCAAAAAGCTTCTCACCTTCACCCCAGGCGTCGTCAAGGAATTTCCCCTTCCCTCTGACCATGTTTGATGGAGATATCCAAGGTATATGAGTTACATCTCCTAGACCTGTAGTTGAAACATGAGATAACTCCCTCAAATGCTCAACTCCTCCTGTCTTAAGATCTTCAACTTCCCAAGAACTAATTTATCCATGTTTTTGTTATAGGAAATTTGAGTGAGAATAGCCTTAAATTTCAAAAACCAAATGGTTATAGGAGCCTAAAAAACTTATTTTTTCATGTTATCTCTTAATTAAAAGACTCATAAAAAGGGTCCTTTCCTCTGCAACACTTTCATTCTATCAATGAAGATGTTTTCGTTTATGCAACGAATCATTTTTCATTTTTATCCAAGTTTCTATTCTTTTATCATGCTACCAGAACAGATGTGTGTCATTCAGTAGACATGGAACCTCTTCCTCCTATTTATTATTAGAATATATCTATTTGCAGACTGATGGTATAGAAAGTCAGTAAGGTTGACTGTTTGGAGAACTTCAGAGCTGACATCTGGTTGCTGCATCTTTTGGCTCTGCAAACCGTAATAGAGTGAACTAGTGGTCAAAAAAGATTTTGAAAAACTAAGAGGTGATACGTTTAATCCACGATCACCATTTCCCTAAGAATTAATTTCCTACGAGTTTCCTTGATATCCACATATTGTAGGATCGGACATCATACAGCTTTAGTTTGCATCTTTAGACTGAAAGTATTCATTGCCATTGGCTTTTGACTGAGAGGCAGAGTTCTCCAAGGTTGGGGTGTGGTTATGAGGAGTTTTGGGTGGTTATGTAAAGTTTAGGGAAGATAAAACTTTGTTTGGATTGAGGTATTATGAATAGGTTATGAGTGATTATAGTAGAAGTGATATTATTTTGGAGTTTAGAAGACTTTGAAGAGGTTTTATGAGCGCCTTTTAGAGATACTCTATCCAAACGTAAAAAAAAAAAAAAACTCATATACCCTCAATTCCGAACACATTCATTGTTTCGGACGACGGATGTAACCAACTTCTAATTACAGAAACTATGACATAAACTCATTTCTTGATACCATATTGTGTTTGTTAGTATCTGTATGACACCTAAACATATGTGTAACATATTGGTAGTGTATCATAAAGGTCATTCAGAAGAATGCCTGCATATGTAACATATTGGTAGGCATACACAATTCTAAAAATTAAAAAGCAGTTGGGAATTTCATTAGTTGATGAAGAGAAAATGCAGCTATATTGGTTTAGATTTGTCAAGTCATCAACAATCAAATCAACCTGTGTCTTATTTAACAGGAAAAGGAGGAGATGTGAAAAATGTAGGTATCATGAATGAAGCTTGCTTTCAGACCATAATAATGCAGGTATTCTCCTCTACTAGCATAAACAAACCTCTCAGTTTTTTTAAAATATCGGTCAGTATTTGAAAGTTTACGCGTAGTTCGACTATAACCAATATTATTATAGCAGAGATTATAAATAAAGTTCGGAGAATCCATTATGAATATGATTAATATCAAACGAGAGCATTTTTATTGATGAAACTAATTTCCAGGTAGTGGCCGGTCACCATGGATTGAACCTATCATCTTTTTATGCACACCCCAAGAATCTCTTTGACTAATTGAGCACCCCAAGAATCTCTTTGACTAATTGAGCCACTCCACGATGGTTCGCTCCCAATGTAATCAAAAGACTAATTTTCCATTAGTTTTTGTGTTTGTTGGATTCAATGATCAGAGTCTTCTTCATCCTCATCTTTAAGTTAGAACTTTTTCTTGAATAAATTGAAGTAGCCAAAAATTCATTCTTTAATAAGCCCAAGTTTTACAGTAGTTTTTGTTTTAGTTTCTTGACATTAAAAACCATACTCATCAAATCAGATTAAAAATGGAAGACTAGAATTTATTGCAAATTCCCAAATTGTTGGTAGACTTATTACAAACTCTAATTCACTAAAACATCTATCTATACATAAATCAATCTCCTTGCAACAGTAAAACTAGTGGAGATTTTGTTCAAGCTGAAGTTTGTGCACCCCATTTCATAAAACCCAAGTGGTGATCACAAACAAACACAAACACATTTCAAAAACAAACAAACAGAAAAAAATAAAACTAAACCAAACTGCCCATCAGGCTACTTCATAGGAGGCGTAAAAGCCGCCGGAGATTGTCGGTGGCGCCGACGTCCACGCCGGTAGCAGCCTCCACATTACAATTCAGCTTCCGCATCATAGGGAATTTCGGAAGCGGCAAGCTGCTCGGCGGCGGCGACACGCTGAACGCCGACCCCGAAAACTCCATTTCCATATTTCTTCTACCTTCGCACGGCGCCGGCGACCGTAATCCTAAAGCTTTCCATAAGCCTTTAGGAACGTGGTTCGGTTCCGGTCCCAGTCGGTTCGTAGAATCGACAATCACAAGCCCCGCCATCGTCTCCGCCGGCGGGACGCTAATTCGTTTATTTGGTTTTTCTTTCTTGGGGGTATGAGATTGGTCTCTGGGTTTCACACCCTTTGAGCGGCACAACGGCTGGGCTCCAGCCACCGGAGGAGGGATCGGACGGCGGGGCAAAGGGAGAAGAGGCGGTTGCTGGCGGTGGCCGGTCGGTGGAGGGAATTTGAGAAGACCGCCGTGGACGGCGGCCGGAGAGAAATTAAGGGGTTTTAAATTGCGAGATTGTTCGGGAGGAAATGGAATCAAAACTGCCTCCATTGCTACAAATATCTGAACCTGAAAAATTCAAAATTCAATCAAATTATAAAATACAATATCAACAAGCACCAGGAAAAAAATCCCAATTGAAGTGAATATTTTTTGTTGAAATTTACAACCAAGTAAATGAAAAAGATTGAAAAGTAAGATTTTTTTCAAAAAAAAAAGAAAAAAAAAAAGAGAAGCTAAATATATATATATATATGTGTGTAAAAATATCTAATTGATCCAAAAGGATTTTCAGCAATCCATAATACAGAGGAAATTGGGTAATTCTTGAGAGAGAAGGAATAATGGGTTTTTTGCTTTGGATTGGTCTCTTTATAGATCTTGTTGAACGGCAACGGCTACTTTTTTAATTATTTTTTTGGAGATATTTTTAGTTCTTAATTTACTCTTTTATTTTGTGTTAAAAAAGTATTAGAAAATGGGTAATTTACCGACAGGATTTGAAGAGAGCCACCGTCTAGGTCGGTTACCGTCCATTTGATTATGACCGTTGGTTGTAGCCGTTGGACCCAATCTTACCGTTGGTCTCATCTTCATCATCCTAGGGCTTCTCAATTGTTTTTTTTATTACGTATATTTCTCCTTTAAATTAGTTATTTTTGTTGAGAAAATTATAAATTTGGTTATAAGTAAAAGAAATGAAGAACAGGACAACAAAGCGCACAAATAAGATTGTATTGTTCTAAAATAAATTAGAATCATATATTAATGAAATTGTTTGGCTACCAACTTTGTCCATTGTAAAATCTAAATTTTATAATTAGAAAAAAGTTAACAACTTTGACCTTATGATATTATAAATTACAGTTTAATAAATCTAATTTAATTAACTTAAAAAATAGTTTTTGGCATTTATAATTATTATTAAGTTGAATCTATGTAGATAACTTTTATTTATAAGTTGTGTAATTTTCAATATCTTAACTCACATCGTTATTATCGATAATTTTTATAATTAATAATTAGCAATACATCTTTATATAGATCTTGCTAATTTGATCAATAGATTATGCGTTGGGATTCGATTATGGTTAAAGTATATAGGCAAGACGAGATCATCTGGATTTATATTCCAAATTTGGATATTTAGTATTAAAAGTGTGTATCATCTGGCTATGAATATTTCTAGGTCGTTAGAGGCTTTTCTTTTAAACAATTCTTCGACAAATCTTTTTGGAAGGTTGAGATGTCTCTAACATTAAGGTTGAGGCTTGGAATATATTGAATAACTTGATCTACCAAAACTAACATCCATGCCAAAGGGATGTATAGTGTAGGAGTTCGAACGGTGTGTAGAAAAGTGCGTGAAACCAACTTGCATGTGATCAAGGATCGTAAATATGTTGTTGGTGTTTGGACCTCTATTTCCCTTATTTTACTGATTTTCTTTCTTTTTTCAGGATAACATATTCGAGTGTGAATTTCTGGCGAAGGCTTTTCTAAAGCGGTCTTAAAAAAGATTTAATTGTGATTTGAGAATCGTGGAATAATCGTAGTTCTATGTTACTCTACAATATTAAGGCGAACAAAAAAAAGTTTATTGATTCAAATTTCTAATATTGTTATCTTATTTAGGTCATGAGTGTTTTAGAGGATGTTGCCTCTTCCTTTATGCCCAGTCGTGCTAAGGGCGGTTCAAGTTGGTCTTCTCCTCTGGCTGGTCATTGAAAATTGAATGTTGATGGATCGTGGCAAATTGATTCATGTAGCTAGTGGTGGAGCGGGGTGGATTGTTCGTGATTGGTCGGGGTAATACAAAGTTGATTGGTTCAAAAGGTGGTTAAAGAAGTTGATGGAAGATATGATTATCTTGGTGGAATCTTATTCTAGCATTGTTATAAATCTTGTAAATGGTATTTCTCAATATGCAACCAGCAATGTTATATTCTTCAAAAAAAAAAAAAAAAAAAAAAAAAAAAAAAAAACAAGGTTCTAATTGATTCCTTTTTTTCAAAACCTTTTCTTTTTTTTTTTTTTTCGGACTGAGTGAGAAGGGTGGTTTCGTCTTAATTAAGTAGTGATCTTTAGACTATTTCAAAAAAAAAAAAAAAAAAAGTAGTGATCTTGAAGAAAAAAAAAACAAAAAAAACTTAGATCTTATTATTGATAACTAACTTTCACGTGTTTTAGTTGGATTATTTTTTAGGTTTTATCAATTTATAAATTTTAACTTTAAACAAATTTATAAAAATAATTGTTTATTTATTTATTTTAATATGTACATTCACCGAATTAGTTTTTTTTTTTTTTTTTCAAAAGGACAATTCTTTTGCCAGAGTGACTTATAAAACTCCATTTATAAAACTTTTATATGACTTTGTTTTTCCTTTAGAATAGTAATAGAGAATCTTCATTTTAAGTTTAGTATTCAAATGACAATCGAGTAATAATTCAATCGGCATTGTTGTATATTTAATGACTTTAAAGTCTTGGATTCCAATCTCTCTCCCCAATTATTATAATCTCAGAAGAAAAATAAAAGGTTTAGTATTCAAATATTTGAAGCTTACCTTCCTCAAAAAAAAATATATATATATTTGAAGCTTACACATATGTACTTATATAATTTATGTGTTGAAAGCTTCGTAAACCCACAATTAAAATAGGAAATTTCACTTTGCTATCTTTTTTTCTTTTCTTTTCTAACAATTTCACTTTGCTTTCTACCATCCTATGTTGTGTAATTATATTAAAATGGCATCTTATTAGTCTATTTTATTTTTATTTTTATTCAATAGGGTAAGAATGAAGATTTGAACGTCTATTCATATAAATGTCTCAGATATCTTAATGATTAACTAAAATTAAATGTAGCATTAATGGTTTGCTTTGCATAAAGAGTTAAATCAAGAAGCTAAATAGGTAAAATAGGGAATGTAAAAAAAAAAAAAAAAAGAGAGAGAGAGAGAGGGTAAAATAGGGAATTGGAGAATTAATTACTTCTAATAAGGTGGGATTGTGGTCGGTTGGCCAATTCTATTAAAAGAAATAATAAGGTGGGCAATTCTGATATTCCATGATTGGATATTAGATTTAATTCACAAAATAATTTTGGTTTAAAAATTTTAGGTCATAAATTAAATGTATTCATTTTTAGTATAAATTGGATGAGATAAATAATAATCAGTAAACTCAAATAAAAGAAAGTCAAATATTGATCTTTAAGATAGAACATGTAATTAGTTTATCATGAAATGATTGTTTCATTGACTCTTTTAATATTGAATGTATTCATCCTGATTGAGTTAAGTACATCATAATAATTTTAAATTCGAATTTGTATCTTCACTATCTTGTTACATCTGGTTATTGAGTTTTAACTTTTATATAAATAATAATGTATTTGTTTTTATACATATATATATATAAAAATAATCTATTTGTTGATTGTTTTTCTTTATTTATATGTTAATTGGATTGATGTGGATGTAGATGTAGATGTCACCTTCGAAAAGCACCACGTGTATAGAAAAGGAAAATAATTGGAAAAATACTATTTTACTAAAATAATAATATGAGTATGGTCTATTTTTATAACCTTATAATTGCCACATTGACCAAAAATATACTTTTAAAAGTAAGAGATTAATCAAAAAGAGCTTTAAACAAAATAAAGAGATTAAGCAAAAGGAAAGGAAACAATAAAAAGTAAAAGGAGCTGATTCATTCATTACTCATACTCCTATCACAAAAGTTTCCATGGTCGGTTAACTTAATTTTGTCAATTTTTCTTAGAAATGTGACAAATGAATGTGGAAATTTACATGCATATTCTTTTATTATTATTATTATTATTATTATTTTTGAAGACTAAACATCGCATATATTAGTTATCAAAAGATCCTAATAGGGGAACAGAAACGGGCACAACCAACTCCGCTTTGGTATAAAGAAATTAACGAAGGAGGAACATCTTCCATCCACATTAAAAAATCAGAAGAACGTTCTGCCAGTTTAGTCAAAGAATGAGCTAAACCGTTAGACTCACGACGGCACCAAGTAAAAGATATAGAATTGAAGCGTGAAGCTAATAGTT
>JBBMEF010000014.1:5202227-5216086 GCA_037832685.1 Sicyos baderoa | reverse complement strand
GAGTTTGATTGAAGTGTTATAAAGGGTTTTGGATGTAATTTGTTACGCACCATGGCTGCATAAAGAAGTATTTTTTTGGTGCTTTGATTTTTTGTTTTTATCAGTCGCAAGGGGAGGGTGACGGAGTCAACATCGAAGATAAGGAGCAGGTCTAGAAGTCGCAGTCCGCGTTCAAGGTGAGGGTCTTAGTCTTAAATGCATATAAACTTGGAATTTGTATCTTTATCCAATTAAACTTGGAATTTGTATCACAACTCTAGTGATGAAATTTATACTTTTTCAAGGTAATTCTCCTCATTTATTTGTGAATCAAAACTAACTTTTAATGTACCCTTCATAGTCTTATTTGGTTGTGGATGCAATTTCCTTGGTGGGTTACACTTCTTTAGTACGCTGACTTACATCCTATCTTTTTTTTTAGTAGAATTGGTATATAGGTTACATACAAAATTAGCAATGTGTATGAACTTAGTTAAAAGTTTGACTTTTTTTTGTTGATAATTGGGCATTGGAGCTTCCCCTACTATATATCTAGGGGTACCGCGCCTATCCCAAAGCTTGGACCTGGGAGATAACAAGGAATTTGAAAATTAAGTTCACTCATGGATTTCGAACTTGGGACGGACCTCCAAGGGAGCATACCTTGGAGACCTCATGTCTCTTCCAATAAGGCTGTCCCTTGGGGACACTTTGTGACCCAATTTAACTTGAGGAAGGGCATGATTTCTAGATTTTGTAAACTATCCAAATGTTTAAAACAGACGAAATATAAGGATATGATTTGTAACTATTCATATTCTTTCATTAACGTTTTTTACATGAAGGGGTGCTGAAATACCAGCTTCATAGACATATAGTGTATCACCATGTAATTAGGAATTTCTAGTAGGTACTTTTTATTGTGTTGGTTCATACATACTGGACTCTGGTTGGTTTTTAGTTTGTCTTGAACTGGTTTTTTACGTAATTGGCACAATTTGATGGAAATGAAATGGGCATGATATGGTTAAATTTTAACATGCAGTCAGCTTTATGCTTGAAAAATAAATATTGAAAGTCATGATTCATGAAGTCATGTTGCTTTTTTTTTTTTGTTGGTCGGGATACCAATTATTATTTGAAACTACCTTAAATCTGTTACAAACTTGTATCTTTTAACAACTGGTTGTGGTTATGAAAGAATTTTATGGGACAAGGAAAGAATTGTTAACAAGGCCTTTCTTAAATTGAATTTCTTATCACAACAGGAAGTTGTGTGTTATCTCATTATTTTCTGCTGGTTATTCTACCCTTCTCTTATGGATTGCAAAAACATTTCAGGCACCGTGATGACTACAGGGATAGGGATTACAGGAGAAGAAGCCGCAGTAGAAGCAGGGAGAGATATGAACGTGATAGACCCTACAGAAGTGAGAGAGAACGCCATCGAAGTAGGAGTCGTAGTGCTAGTCCTGACCGTAATAAAGATCGTAGGAGGGGAAGAGATGATGATGAACGGCGTAGTGCTAGCCTCTCTGATAGAAGGTACACAAATACACACTTATTTGCCTAATCGTTACATTCCTTTCTATTCTTTTAGAAAAGAGCGTATGGAAGTCACTTTGAGTTTGAATTATTATTCACAAGTCCATAATTTTCATGGAAAAACAACTTCATTCATTTAAAATAGGGCAATTGTGAGAGCATTCTAAAGAAAAACATGGAAAAGAGCAGTTATTCAGCCAGCTTATTGCAGAACTTTTGTTTCAAAGATGAAAAAGAGACTTTGTAAAATAGCTGGTTAACAACTTATCTGCTCATGTTCTTACAAATTTCTTTTATATTATTATTGTGTTTTTGAAAATTAAGCCTATAAACATAAACACTACTTCTACCTATATTATGTTTTTAATATACTTTTTACCAATGTTTTCAAACCCAAGCCGCATTTTGTAAACTAAAAAAAAAAAAAGCAGTTTCTAAAAATTTTATATTTGTTTTGGAATTTGGTTAAGAATCCAAATCTTTTCTGAAGGATGGTTTTGCTAAGAAATGGTGAGAAAACAAGTACAATTGTAATAAACTTAATGGTAATTATGGGGCCTGAATGATTTCATTATTTTTTTAAAGAACTTAGCATTGTAACATCTCACGCTCCAAAATATTAAGACTTATATTTTAATTTTTTTGAGCATATCCAATTCATGTACATCTCACATCGTTATAAGACTCATAACCAAGCAAGGTCCTACATTCACTGAATCACTGTAATTCTTTTCATTCTTTTTGCCCTGCACTCTAATTGGAAATGAGCTCTATACTGAAGCATGTCTCCCACCCGACATTCGCCTGATGCTCGCCGAAGTGCGTCTCCCACCCGACATTCGCCTGATGCTCGCCGAAGTGCGTCTCCCACCCGACATTCGCCTGATGCTCGCCGAAGTACGTCTCCACGTAAGATTCCATCTAGGAGTAGAAGTGATGACGAACATTCGCCAAACCGAGATAATGGCTCACCAGATGATAAATCATATGATTCTCGTAGTCCATCTCCTGCTAAATCTGATGACGCTGATGTGAGCTAGCTAATTTTTCATGTTTATTTTTGCTTATGATATATGAATTTCTGGTGTCTGTCTTGTAATGTCTATAATATGTGCCTGCAGGAATGATCTATACATGCCATAGGGATAATTTATAAAAGCAGGGCATTGGAGTTTAGAAATTTCTCTATGCATTTTATGAACAAGCATGGCATCATCCCAGGTGAATGTTTTGCACAATTGTATGATTGTATCTGCCTTTAGATTCTCCCATTGGCTGGTTGGATGTTGTCTAGATAGACATGTAGGATATCCTGTTCCTGATTAGTTTTTGAGATTATTTTTTTTTTCTTTAAATTTTATTGTAGTTTCTGTACTATTTATTTACATGGAAAATATGAGTCTTCCTAGTGTTGGGATTTTTACCTCCTTAGATGTATAATGAATGGATGCTACTTATGCATTGTATCTTGCCCTTTTGGATTCCTATTCATCACATATTTTGTAGTTAATAATATATTTCTACCATGGTTGTATTGATTGATTTAGATACTCTGCATGAATTTGGACAGTGTGTGTGGTTCTGAGTACAGGTAGCCTTTGATATATGTTTTTTTTTTAATAATTATTTGATTTAAGGTTCATTACAAGTTTTTAGACTCTTACACATGAATTTGTCTTTCCTTGTCTTAAGCTATGTTCAACTGTGACTTGGAAACAGGTTTCTTTGACTTCCAAAGGTTATTAGAACATAGCTTATTAGAGGTTTTTAATAAAAAAAAAGGTAAAATTGTATTATTATTTTTTATTTCAATCAATTCGAACATAGCTTATTAGAGTTTTTTTATTAATACGTGTGACGGTTCAAGTCAGCTTGTGCTCACTTTGATTCTTGTCACAACAACAATGTACCTCTCTTAGTTTTTCATGTAATTAGAAAGAGATGTTTTTCCTTGTTACAAATTGTATTGGATAGACTGGTTTTGGCTTTGTAGATTGAGATAACAGGGATGGGAGTTTTTTTTTAAAAAAAAAAATTGTATTAGATAGACTTGTTTTAAATAATTATAAATGTAGTCAAATTTTAAAATATTTGCAATCATTAATTTTAATACATTATAGATATTCAGTACTTTTATTAAAAAAGACTATATTTGCTATTTTTTAAAAATTGACCCTATTTATAATAATTTTCTAGTTTTGACTAATCTACAAGTTATTGATTTCAAAAAAAAAAAAAAAAAAAAAAACTAATCTACCAAGTTTTTTTTTTCTTTTTTTCTTCAAGGTTTAGATTTATTTGCCCTTCTAATATTTTAGTCCTAAAATTGAATATTTGTTGTATTCTTTGTGCATGCTTAGTTTTGGAATTGTCTTTTACTTGTCATCTTTTACTAAAACTCGATTCCAATCCAAATCAAAATTGAGAACCAAATTGAAACTGGACCGAATCAAATGAAAATCGATGATATTAGTTTGATTGTCGGTTGTCCGTTCACCCTTATTAGGTGTGATTCCTCGTTGAGTAAAAGTTGTAATTTATTAATTAAAGAGATTAAATATGGAAGTTAAATCCGGTCCCTTAATTATATTTGAAATGAACAATTACACTTAATTTACGGAAATTGCTTGAAAATCAGTCAACGTGTCGCCCTTCACCTCATGGACTTGTTTTGAGTAAACAAGTGAATTAGGAAAACGACAGCAACTTTAATCCCTTTAATTAGCCAAATTTAAGTATTACAAAAAATGATAATTAAACAAAAGGCGGATTTTTGGGACAAAACAATTTAAATTAAAAAAAATATATATATCTTTGTTATTTTTCGCAAAGAAAAAAAATAAAAAAGAAAAAGAGAGACGACTTTATCTCTCTACCTAACATTGATACTAATTTAAGGAAAAAAGTAAACAAAAAAAACGTAATTTAAAAGTGAGGGAAGTGTACAAAGGTGGAATAGGCAAGGGGCTTATTTGCAATAAAAAACAAAAAAAATAAATTATAAGTCCTACCAAATACCAATTATTAAGATCGAAATTGGATTATCTTCGAACAATGAAACCGTTAGATCACCGACCTTTTTGATCATCTTTTTATTTTTATAGTTCAACATTATAAGTACTTATTCATTATTATTTTTTTGTAAATTTTTGTGTAAGAAGTTCATTGTAGTAATAGTTCAACAAGAGATGAGATTTTGTTGTAAAATACATACTTTGATTAGTTGATTAATATTTAGCTTTGATGTTGTATGTTAGAGTATTAGGTTCAATAGACTAATTAGGTTAGTATATTGAGAGGCTATACATAGTTAATGATTAGATTTATAATAGTGTGTTGCACAATTGTGTTTTACTTTCAAGTAATATAAAATATATCATTGGCCTTGTTCCCAAAATTAGATATTAAGTCATTTAGTCAAACTTGATGATTCGGTAACATTATTATATTAAACATTAAATCAAAATTTTAGGAATGTACTAAAAACTTTGAAGTTTATCAATTGATAAACAATTTGTTTAATAAAATTAATATGGAAGATTAGGCAAACACCATTTCAAACGTGTGTTTGGATCTCTGTTTATGTACAAAACTAGGTTGGTTATAATAATCTAACTCATGTTTGCCCCTACCGTTTATTATAATTAATGGTTACCTAAACCTGTGTATTTATCTAAATTTGTGTGCAATTTATCTAAACATTACGTATATTATTTTTGTTACAATAATCAACCACTCAAACATCATTTATCATAACTCTTGTTATAATAACATGTCTCTCAAATACAATTTATTATAACCCGCTATTTATTATAACTAAATTAGTGCTTCAAAAACATCTCAAAAATTTAAAAGACCATTAAAAACTTTATAAAGTAGGCCAAATAAATATACACAAGAGTGTTATTTGGAAAATCGAGAAACGGTCGTTTTGGTGGCACGTGCGGCCCATTGGAATTTACATTTCACGTTATAAATGGAAATGACGCTTCAAAATTCAAATATATTAAAGCGCTTAATATGTAAAAGAATAGAAAAGGAAAAAGAAAAAGAGAAAGAAAAGGTTGAAAAGAGTAATACTTATTATTAGAGCAATTAGAATACATTGGATCTCATTTTGTAATTCATTCTCTATTTTCTTCTCCTTTTACGATCTTTTAATAATTACTCTCAAAAAAAAATAATTAACATATCATTAACTCATTCGATAATATTATATAGGTTTTGTTAATCCATTCTATTTATGTGATCAAACTCAGAGCCGAGTCAGACCAGTTCGTGATCTCCTTGGTTGAAAGATATTTTAATAGTTACTTGCATATTAATTTTTTAAATGTAGATATCCACTCTACATTGAAACTATAATCTTTTATTTAAAAAAATAATTATTACATCTTAAAAAAGTTTTGAAATCTCAACAATATTATATATATATATATATATATATATATATTTTCCCTATATAATTATGAAATAAGTCAAGCTTAGCAGAAAGTTAAGACGATTCTAATAAAAAGATGAAATAGACGAAATAATCTTTCTTTTGATGACTTTAATGACGGCAGACATAATATTCAATCAATTTTACTAAATGAGTCAGTGACACAATATCTGTAAACCAATTCAACACATAGATCTACTCGGCCTCCCCCACCATATATTAAAAATAAAAATAAATAAAAAACGTAAAATATAGAAATATTTGTATAAAAAAAAAAGAGATTTGTAAAAAGGGGAAAGTTCCAGATCGTAAGGGCATTTCCGTGATTTGTGCTTAAAAAACATCTCTGCTGCTGCTTCTTCTTCTTCTTGCTGGAGAGTAAAGCAGAAGCCATTAACATACACCAAAAAGCTTCAGAGTAGTTTCCAAGCAAACCTAAACCTAAACCAGTTCTTGTTGTTGTTCTTCTTCATCTTCTTACTTTCCTTCTCTCTCTCTCTCTCTCTCTCCAATGGACAGAACCACTCCTGTTCGGAAACCTCACACCTCCACCGCAGATCTCCTCACTTGGCCGGAATCTCACCCCGCCGATTCCCCTGCTCCTCCCTCTTCCGCTCCCAGGTCTCATCAGGTACGTACTGCCTTCTACATTTCTACACTACTTTCCTTCTTTTTCTGCCTTGATCTCACTGTTTTCGTCTCCATCTAGCCCTCCGATGGCATCAGTAAGGTCGTCTTTGGCGGTCAGGTCACCGACGAGGAGGTTGAAACCTTGAACAAAAGGTCAGATCTCTTCTTCTCGATTATTCCTGTTTCTCTTTTCACAACACTATTTTACTTCTCTCTAGCTCTATGATTCTATTCAATTCTATGCCTCCGATCTGCTTCTCCTGTTTCTAAATTTGGCATACTCATTCAATTCTCTATCAATTTTGTGTTTCTTTCTGGATTTCGAGCATTTTGACGCTGAGAAGACTGTTTTATTTTTGTTATCTGGCACCGGAATGTGATGCTCGTAACTCGAAGGATTTTTCTGTTTCAATTTTTACTTTTAGAACACTATTTGTTCTTTCTTTTTGAGTTTTGTAGTTGTTGATTCTTTATGATTCTCTCTATTGAATCTATTCGATTATATGCCTCGATCTGCTTGTTCTGTTCATAAATCTGGCCAAGCAATTCAAATTTCAAATCTATCTCTCTTTCTCCTTGCATACTAATATTCTTATAGCTCAAACGACTCTGATAGGAATCTCAAATTTGTAATTCTTTCTTGTTTTCAAGCATTTTGACGAATCTGCTACTGATTTTTTCTCCTTCTCGTCTCTCGATTATAATGTCATTTGAATAGAAATTTTCAAGTATGAATTTTACATGAGGCACCTCAATTTGTTCAATCTGCAAACTCCAGGAAGCCTTGTTCTGGATATAAAATGAAGGAGATGACTGGCAGTGGAATCTTTGTTCCTAATGAAGGAGATGATGAACTCGAATCTGGAAGCGCCAACACTTCGCAGAATAAAACTGGAATACGTATGTACCAGGTATCCATCTAAGAAGATCTTTTGTTGCAGTTTATCTTTAAATGTGAGAAGCATTCGTGTTTGCTTGATGCATTTATAACTTCTAATCTTTATCTGCAGCAAGCCTTGGCTGGGATTAGCCATATTTCATTTGGTGAAGATGGGAGTGTTTCTCCTAAAAAGCCCTCTACTGTACCCGAGGTTGCGAAGCAGCGGGAACTAAGCGGGAACTTAGAGAGCGATGCTGATGCAAAGTTGAAGAAACAACTCTCTGAATCCAAATGCAAGGAGCTTTGTGGCCATGACATATTTGCTCCTCCTCCTGAGATGTTACCCCGACTAACTACTGCCCGCACTTCGGATTTAAAAGGAAGCATACAGATTGGAGAGCCTGATAATGTAAGTAGTACTCATTTTCAGGATGTAGTTTTAGTCACTCTAATTCAAACACATCCATCCATTAAGAAGGCACAGTGGCGCAGTTGGTTGAAGACTTGGGCTTTGAAGGTGTGCTCCCCTCAAGGTCCAAAGTTCGAGACTCACCTGTGACATTAATCTGAAGACACCTTCCGTGTCTCCATTCCTTCAATGTCTCCCGATGCCTGGCCTAGGGGCGGGTGTGGTTTTCCCTGTCCCACAAATGATCCTCATTCATTTTACTTCCCCAATCTCCTTCAAAAGCCTAACCTTTTACACAATACAATTTCTATCCTATTCTAATTTCTAAGGTATAAGCTAGTACTTATATCGACACCTACCTAACTAGCTCTAATTAAAACACTAATATCAATTAAGGGGTCTATCTATCATCATATTTATCCTTTTTCTGTTTTGATAGGAAACGAAAACCATTTCATTGATCTTCTGCACCTTATTTATCATAAGGGCGGTGCATCAGCTGGTTAACAATCATGACTAATTGCTCTATTTGATAGGATGATGTGGCTTTGGTTAGCTGCTAGTTTTTACTTGTTTGTTAGTTTTTATGCTTAATTTTTTAGTTTACATATTTTTTTCCCTCAAGTCTTTTGTCCAATGCATATAATATCATTTTGTTAGTCATTGTGAGCTTCTTTTATCTTTAGTAACGTGGCTGCGTTTCTACTTCCAATCAATCTAATTATCTTTCTGTTCTTGCACATGGGAAACCGAAACAGAGGAACGTGATCCCGGGAGAAGAACCTTCAGTAAAGACGGCAAAGAAGATTTACGACAAGAAGTTTTCGGAGTTATCAGGAAACGACATCTTCAAAGGCGACGTTCCTCCATCATCTGCAGAGAAACCATTGAGCGTCGCGAAATTGCGGGAAATGAGTGGCAGCGACATATTTGCAGATGGGAAGGCAGAGACCCGAGACTACTTAGGCGGGGTACGCAAACCCCCGGGCGGAGAGAGCAGCATTGCATTGGTTTGATTATCATCTAGGTTCTAACAAAGCTCAATACATTCACTTGGTTTATGAAATTTGTGATCTGGTTTGGGTAATTATTATTTTAGGCTTAACTTGGTCAGTCAACAACTATGGAATCTGCTAATTGGGTTGTGAGTCCATAATGGTGTTTCACTGTTTTGTACTTGGTTGTGTGTGTCTGTCTAGTTCAGTTTTTTTTTTAATATGTTGTTTGGTTGTCTTCTGCTTATTTTGCTCCCCATTACTTGGGGTTTCATTTATTTATTGATTTTTTTTTAAGTTCAACAATATTTGAGACTTAGCATTGGAACAAATGATATTATATTTATTAATTGATTCAGTTCTAATGTTGAAAGCTGAAACCATAATATTTAGTTATTAAAAAAAATTGTAGAAAATTAATTTATAAGTAGTCAATTATTTTAGATTTTTAAAATACTTTTTGATTACTTTGATCATTCTATGATAATTTTATATATCATGTTTTTTTAAATCTGTTTGTCTTATAGTTGAATGTTGTTCATACGTTTTTTTTTTTTAACTCTCATAAAAGGAAACTCACTAACTCTAGATTGAGGAGTTTGCTATTGTCGAATAAAAAAAGAGCTAAATATTAATTTTTAATTTTAAAAATATATCAATTTTCAAGATGGACTGAAATTAAATTGAAACCTAATTAATCAAATAAGTTAATACGATACCAACTCTTTTGCTAACTATAAAAAAAAATTGATGAAATTTTAGAAGTTTAATTTGATCCACTTATCTAAGAATTATCAATTTATCATCATGAATTGGATTTGTGGTTACAAAAAATAATGATGTGAATAATAATATTTACATATTATGAATTAATTTATGAGATTATTAACTTTGAAATTATTTTATTATAATGAATTCTGACCACCAAAATGATTGTTTTGTGATGATAGCCAAAACATAGGTAAATTTGTTTGGATGCTTCACATCATCTAAGTTAAAAATAAGATGCTCCTTAGTCCTTGGTATTGATTCCTTGCTTTTCTGAAATCATGACTTAAAACTTGAGAATTTTCTCTCAACTAAATTTTTCAAAAATTCTTTAACCAGAGATGCATGTTCACATGCAAAGAGTGGTAATTAAATATATATATATATATATAATATTTTTTTACTTTTCTTTTAGAAATATATAAAAGATGTATAATGAGGTTGGTTTAATCAATTAATTTCTTTTTTTTTCGTGATGATTATATTAGAGTTATGAAGGGGGAAATGGAGCAAGGCAAGTGGTGATTAAGAGCAAAAATTAAAGCCAAATTAAAAGGGTTAATCATTATCAATGGTCTTATTGAGAGTGGGCATAATCATTCTTTGAAAAAAAAATCAACAATAATTTAAGGTGAATTGGAGATCAATTTATAACTTCTTAATTTATAGTCGTATATTAATATCAAGTTATTACTCTTGACATAATAATCAAAGTTCATTCGTTAATATTATTTTGAGTGGTCGAATAATTGTGACAATAAAAATTAAATAAATTATTTTTATAATAATAACTAATATCTTAAAAGTTATTTTATTTTCAAAATTTAATGATAAAATTTTATTTAGTGTTAATCAATTTCAATCAATAATTGTGCCCTCACCTTATCCGCACATAAAATCTATACAATTACTAGTAGAAACATAACATTTCTCATACAAGTAGTAAATTAAATAAAAATAGTTTCCTTTTTTATATTGTATTTATTTTTATTTAATTAAATAAAAATATCTCTGAGCTGTAGTCATCATTAATGCAGAACATATCATAATTTACAAGTCACACCTCGTTTTTTATCTATAAAACAACAGAAAAATATTAAAAGCTTATCATATAAAATATTAAAAGTGTACTCAAGCTTCTATTTTCATCGATTGTTGTTGTTTATTTTTCCTTTGCCAACCACAACATAACTTTAGTTGTACATAATAATAATAATAATAATAATAATAATAATAATAATAATAATAATAAATAATAATAATAATAATAATAGAAGTGTATTACTATATTTAAGAGAAAGTGAATAATAATAAATAAGAAAACCATTGAGTAAACAAAATGTTTATTTCTATTATAAGAGAAGAAGCTGAATATATATGGAATAGAAACTGGCCATTTCTTGGAATGTATATTTCTATTTATAAAAATTGAATTCTCTGATTTAGAAAAGGTTGAAAGAACATGAAAAGCAATAAGAATTTGAGTGACACTGAAGGAATTGAAAAAACCATGTTAGTTTAATTGGGAAGTATAGATCTAGATCCCACAATGCCCAAATGCCAATTCCCAACCACCTTTCTTATCATTTTTTTTCATAAAATTTATTAAAAGTAATAATTTGCTCACATTTATGACAGTGTCAGAGCTTAACTATAGACTAGTTTTGTAAATCACTTAAAATACCATTTTCCTGGTTTTCCAACCCAAAAAAAGAAATCATTAATTTTGATTGCCATTGTTTTATTTTGGACTTCACAATTTCTTATTTTATGTAAATTTTAGAGACTATTTCGTCTCGGTTTTAATGTATGGAGCACTGTGAAAACGCTAGAACAACACCTTTAAAATCTTGTTGAAATATGTAATTGAGTTTATATTTTTATATTAAACTTTTATATATTGAATCATATGTTGTATTAGAGATTTATGAGTACATTATATAAACTCTCTTAAAATACTACCCTTGTTTTGACCAAATATTTAAATTCTTATGTTCTTAATAAAATAATTATCTCCTTTACTCATGGACGTAATTAATTAATGAACTATATAAAACGGCGTGTTTTGTCTCACGCTTCTTTTATGTTTCTTAATTATTGTTTCTGATTTTCATAACAAAAATAGCATTTTTGGTGCTAATTGATAAATGAAGTTTATTATAACTATTGGTTAGATATCCTTTTCCATGAGAAGGTTGGGTTCTTTCTAAGATTGAAATTCCCTTTTTTTAGTGAGTTCGTGGGACTATAGTTTAGATTCATGCGAGATTAATTCTCAAAGGTCTTTAATATCAACATGGATTATGTTAATAATAGGGTATTGATCTTTCCTTTTGAGATATTGTTATCAGAGTTGTAAGAGTGCTAATTTGTGGATTCAAGTTCTTTTACTCTATGATTCAAACTCCTTTTAAAATTGAGTCAATGGACGATAAACTAAATTCAGATCTCTATATTTATATGATATTATCTACATTTAGCATAAGTTCTTTGCTTTCGTGATTAGTGCAGTTAAAAAAAACAGAGATTCTTCAAAAAATAAAAAATAATAATAATAAACCACGCCGAGACCAAAATGTTGGTACAAAGACAAAAATGTGAATGTAATTATTCTAGTTTATAAATTCACAAGAAATTCCAAAAAAAACACAATTTCAAAATTTTACTGTACATATTGTTCAGATACAATTTTCAAGAAGTAAAAAAAAAAAAACCCCAAATCAGATCACAAAAAATCCAATCTGGGTTTCCCAGAAATTTGATCATCTGCAACTCAAAAACCATTAGGAAAAAAAAAACAAAAAACAAAAAAAAGCTTATTAATTTGTTTATTCCATCATCTTCATCTCTTCCAACTCCGAGTTCTTAGCAACGGATCATCATTAGATTTAGCAGTTCCACTCACAACCCATGTCTCTTTCGCAATGTCCGATGAAAGCTTATAAAAATCAGAATCATAATCCATCACCACCAATCTCTCCTTCTCCTCCTCCATTAACAATTTCAAGCTCATTTTCGATTCCTTTGCTTCTTCTACTTCATGTTCTTGATCTGCTTTCCGGTCGATCCACCCCACTGACGGCGCCGATCTGCAACGCATCAGTAACAGAGCATTCGCCGGCGGAACAGAGCAAGGCTGAAGATCCACTGAACAAACGCCGTCGTTTCTGGGTTTTGTTTCTTCTTCTTGAAGAACCATGAACCACTCCGAGAACATCGTTTTTCTCGAAGATTCCGCCGGTTCTGTGTCAGGTTCTGATTCGGGTTCCGATTCCGGGTCGGATTCGGACTCTTCCTCGTCTGATGTGATTTGAGGGAACCCTCTGAAGCATCGGAAATCGAAGCGGAATCCGCGTAAGCACGACAGGAAATTAACGATTTCTCTTTTGAAACCCAACGGATTTTGATTTTGATTTCGATTTCGATTCGGGTTTTGATTCGGGTTTCGAATTCCCCAACTGGGTATTTTCTTCTTGTTGTGAATCCGCTCGATTTCTTCCATGACCGATTGCCAGTTCTTGGGCCGGTGAGATTCGGGTCGGATTTTGATCTGGCCGGCGCACGTGACCTTCGGCGAAGTGGGTTCCGACGACATTTCTTTAGCCCAGAGCAGAGGACTGGCTTGGGCCGGTTTTTTGAGTTGTCGTCGGTTTGGTTCGGCCGGAGCTCTGGCCGGACTGGAGATGGGTTTGGGCAGAAGGGTGAGCCGGGACCGGGCCCGGGCCGGGAAGCAGACGAGAAGATCGGCCGGCGGAGCTGTGGGTTTGGATTTGGGGGTTTGGTTTTTTATGGGTTTCATTTTTTATTTTTTTGTTGAAGTGAGGAAGAAGAAGAGTGAGATTTTGGGGTTTTAAAAAGGAAAAAAAAGGGGAAAGAGAGGGAAAAATTAAAGACAGGTTGGCTTTGCTTTTGCTCTTTTATCATTTTTTTCTCTCTTTATTTTATTTCTTAAACACTCTTTACTTCTTTATTTTCTTCTTTTTAAATAAATAAATAAATAAATAAATGTTTTATCTTTCTCTTATGGGTTGCTTTCTTATCCCTCTTCACCTTTTAATCATTTCTAATAAAATACAAGGATGGACACAAGAATTTAAATTAAAATGAGTTAAAGAAATTGAAAGTTAAAATAGAAGTTAGATTAGTTAAAGTTGTTGTAACCTAGGTAGTTAAGTTTGTTAGTAGTTAAGTTTGTTAGAGAGGTTTTAACCA